>JARQOC010000003.1:878187078-878255002 GCA_033576535.1 Allobates femoralis | reverse complement strand
CAGCCACACACAGCAACAGCCAGCCACAGCCAGCCACACACACACACAGTCAGCCACACACAGCCAGCCACATTAGGCCCAGATTTAGGGGGTGCCCAAGCTAGGCCCTTGGCCACCCACCAAGCGGGGGCCTCCCACCTATATAGGGATAAATATCTCAAAACATGTAAAATACACATTTCTTTGCTGTGAACTGTTTCTAAAGATAAAGAATATTTAACAAAAGAGAAACTATTGAAAATGTAGAGACCTGGCTACGATCCTCCATCATTCTCAGAGGCTAGTGCAGAGTAATGGCACCTGAGTCAGCATCCACTGCCTTGGCTAGCCAGACTTCCTTAGTACCTATACCTAATGCTTAGCTTATTATGGCATCCGGCAGCCTTCTCCGATCCACCAGAAGCTGCTAGACGGCGCTGCTATGCTTTAATATCGCTATCGCTATAACACAGGGGCCCGTGGATCAGATCCCGGGTGCCTCGGGCACCTGTCACAGCTGCATCGATGTGAAAGTAGTTTATGTGCTGCAGCAGAGGAGATCAGCACTCTGCTCATCATTGGAATTTGTGCTGCGCATAGATGAGCTAAAGAGGCTGCCATGCGTAGTACAAACAGTAACTTACTGGAGGAAGGAGGTGGAGCCAGGATATCAGCATGAGAAGAGGATTCTACACCGCGGAGCACGGCAGGACTTCATTGGATCTTTGGTGTTTCAGTGTGTGTCGTGGTGAGTGAGTGTGATCTCTGTCTGTGTGTGTGTTTATCTGTCTGTGTATCTTTCTTGCAGCTCTGGTCCTACACAGTACAATACTGTATATACAGGTCCACACTATATCCTGCACATTACGGTGTGTCTGTGTATACTGTCACTCTTACTGTATGTATATAGTGTGGACATGTTTACAGCATAGTGCTGTGTATACACTTTATACAGACCCTCAGCCTCTATTCTAGTATGTACAGCCAGTATTGAGGTATATGGAGAAAGATGGCCATGTGGAATGCTTTGTAACATTCATGGCAAACAATGCCTTGTTGGAATTTTTGAAGAGACATGACCTAGACCTGGGAAATTGCCACGGTCAAAGTTATGACAATGCATCTGCAATGAGTGGCAAATACAATGGCCTGCAAGCCAAAGTGAGAGAGAACAGTCTTGCATCCTGGACTCCTTGTATGGCACACTTGCTGTAGAAAGCTGCTAGAGTGCTGTACATTTTTTTGACTTCCTTGAAAAGCTGTTCCTCTTCTTCACAGTTTCAACGCATCGGCATCAGCTCCAGACTGAGGCTTTGAAAAATATCGACTCAGCAACAGCATTGGCTCTCAAACGTGTCACAACAACGCGTTGCTCCTGCAGAGCTGACACTACTAAGGCCCTTAAGCATGACTATCAGCAGATTAAAGATATAATCACACAGATTGCTGATGACGTTGAAGGAAAAAGCTGTGTACAGTGTGAGGCAGAAAGACTGTTAATACAAATGAATCAGCTTGAAATTGGTATTAACACCATCTTCTGGAATGATATCCTGCAAAGACCAGATGTTACTAGTAAAAATCTAGAACACACAAAACTCAATCTCAACACTGCTGAGGCGTCACTGACCAGCTTAAACCATGTTAAATCAAAGCGTGACTCCTTCAAAATGTATGAGAAGCAAGGTCAAGAGCTGTCTCGACACAGGCGGCGAAACGTGTCTCAATCAATTGGATTATGGCCATACGAAAGAAGTATTATTATTATTATTTATTTATATAGTGCCATTGGTTCCATGGCGCTTTACATGTGTAAGGGTAGAACAAGGACGATCATTGATCAGTTTATCGCTTCTCTTGACCAACGTCTTCAAGCATATAAAGATATAGCAAGCAAATGTAGCTTTTTTTAGCCATCTGAAAGAACTATCTTCAGACGAGCTTAAGGCCACAGCAGAGCAACTCGTCAGGTCTTATTCAGATGACCTGGACATTCCATTTATCGATGAACTGTGTCAGTTTGTAACATTTGCCAATTTATTCACAGACGAGGAGCCAAAAGATATCAGCACTGAACTTTTCATGTACAAGTTTATCATGGAAAAGGGTGTGCTGGACACTTTCCCAATTATTGAGAGAGCTGTAAGGATAGATCGCTTTTTGATGGTAACAATCTGCAGTAATGAGCGTTCCTTCTCAAGACTCACATTAATTGAAAACCGATTAAGGACATCCATAAATCAGGAATGACTTGTAAATTTGGCAATCATGAGCATCGAGTCAGATCTACTGCGGGAATTGGACTTTAGTGACATCATTAGTGATTTTGCAGCACGAAAATCAAAGAAAGTGTCTGGAGTGTAAAAAAAGAATGATTTTACCTGAATTACTCTGCAGAAATGATTTTTGTAAATAAACTTGCATTCGATTCATTTTGTGTTTTTGCATTACATATTGCAACACACAGCCACAGCCAGCCACACACAGACACATAGCCAGCCACACACGCAGACACACAGCCAGCCACACACAGACACAGTCACACACAGACACACAGCCAGCCACATACAGCCACAGCCAGCCACACACAGCCAGCCACACACAGCCACAGCCAGCCACACACAGCCACAGCCAGCCACACACAGCCACAGCCAGCCACACACAGCCACAGCCAGCCACACACAGACACAGCCAGCCACACACAGACACACAGCCAGCCACACACAGCCACAGCCAGCCACACAAACACAGCCAGCCACACACAGACACACAGCCAGCCACACACAGACACACAGCCAGCCACACACATCCACACACAGACACACAGCCTGCCACACACAGTCACAGCCTACCACACTCAGACACACAGCTAGTCACACACAGACACACAGCCAGCCACACACAGACACACAGCCAGCCACACACAGTCACAACCAGCCACACACAGACACAGCCAGCCACACACAGACACACAGCCAGCCACACACATCCACACACAGACACACAGCCTGCCACACACAGTCACAGCCTACCACACTCAGACACACAGCTAGTCACACACAGACACACAGCCAGCCACACACAGACACACAGCCAGCCACACACAGTCACAACCAGCCACACACAGACACAGCCAGCCACACACAGACACACAGCCAGCCACACACAGCCACAGCCAGCCACACACAGCCACAGCCAGTCACACACAGACACACAGCCAGCCACACACAGCCACAGCCAGCCACACACAGACACACAGCCAGCCACACACAGACACACAGCCAGCCACACACAGCCACAGCCAGCCACACACAGCCACAGCCAGCAACATAGACAGCCATAGTCAGCCACACACAGACATACAGCCAGCCACACACACACACACACACACACACACAGCCAGCCACACACAAACAGCCAGCCACACCCGGCCCGGATTTAGGGGGGGCCCAAGCTGGGCCCTGGGCCACCCACCAAGCGGGGGCCTTCCACCAATATAGGGATAAATATCTCAAAACATGTAAAATACACATTTCTTTGCTGTGAACTGTTTCTAATGATAAAGAACATTTAACAAAAGAGAAAGTATTGAAAGTGTAGGGACCTGGCTACGATCCTCCATCATTCTCAGAGACTAGTGCAGAGTCATGGCACCTGTGTCAGCATCCACTGACCTGGCTAGCCAGACTTCCTTAGTACCTGTACCTAATGCTTAGCTTATTATGGAATATATTATGGAATGCGGCAGCCTTCTCCGATCCCAACAGAAGCTGCTAGACGGCGCTGCTATACTTTAACATCACTGTCGCTATAACACAGGAGCCCGTGGGTCAGATCCCGGGGGCCTTGGGCACCTGTCACAGCTGCATCGATGTGAAAGTAGTTTATGTGCTGCAGCAGAGGAGATCGGCACTCTGCTCATCATTGGAATTTGTGCTGCGCATAGATGAGCTAAAGAGGCTGCCATGCGTAGTACAAACAGGAACTTACAGGAGGAATGAGGTGGAGCTAGGATGTCAGCATGAGAAGAGGATTCTACACCGCGGAGCACGGCAGGACTTCACTGAATCTTTGGTCTTTCAGTGTGTGTCGTGGTGGGTGAGTATGATCTCTGTCTGTGTGTGTGTTTGTCTGTGTATCTTTCTTGCAGCTCGGTCCTACACAGTACAATACTGTATATACAGGTCCACACTATATCCTGCATTACAGTGTGTCTGTGTATACTGTTACTCTGAAGGTACCTTTACACGCTGCCACTGTGCCTAGCAACAGGTATCCACTGCACGTGCACGCGCACGTTTTTGACGATGGATACCAATCGCCGATGCCGCATATACACGCCGCCATTGCGTTGTCAACTGAAGGTATCTTTGTTCCCCGGAAGTTCCGACAGATCCTGCGGATAACTTCCTGTTGAATACCTTCGCTGCATCACACGCCGCTACCACAAAGGAATATGGGCGTACATCTTTCGTGCCGCAAGTACATAGGCGTAACAGAGTTGTGTATTCTGTGACGCTAATACGCTGATTGGACAATGCAATAGCATCATGATTGGGCAGCCTGCACATGACACCATTGCAATTGTGTAGTGTGACTGGACAGTTCTTTAAATATGGCCCCCTGTGAAGGGACAGCCAATGGAAACACAGTAGCCCCCAGCAATCATCTCTGATGGGGCGTGGTATCCATGACGCTGTGGCACGCCCCTGGGAATTCACTAGGCGACGCAATTTACATCCCTGTGCCCCGTTTAGACGCCACCACCATGGCAATTGTGCCTTTGTGTTGGCTTCGGTTTTTGAGCACGGCTCAGAAACAGGTATCTGAGTCAACTGCAGGACACCGGGAGGAACTGCCCTATTTATACTCCGCCATTTCGTAGCCAATTCATGGCAACAGGCACAAATATCCCCAATGCCAGGCAGTTGCTACCACGCAGTGGTGGCGTGTAAAGGGGCCCCTAAGGTACCTTTACACGCCGCCACTGCGTGGTAGCAACTGCCTGGCAATGGGGATTTTTGTGACTGTTGCTTTGAAATTGCTACGAAATGGCGGCGTGTAAATAGGGAAAGACATCGGGTTTCCTGCAGGTGACTCAGATACCTGTTTCTGAGCCGTGCTCAAAAACCCAAGGCAACACAGAGGCACAATTGCCATGGTAGTGGCGTCTAAACGGGGCACAGGGATTGAATTTGCGTCGCCTACTGAATTTCCAGGGGCGTGACACAGCCTCATGGATACCGCTCCCCATCAGCAATCAATGGTGGGGGCTACTGTGTTATGATTGGCTGTCCCTTCACAGGCCGCCATATTGGATGAGCTGTCACTGCAGCACTAGACGCATCAGACCCGTCTGAACAATCCAATACATCAGTGCAATTACGCAGCCACTTAATTGCGCTGACAAATGTATTGTGCTTGTTCTGATGATGTACTGTGCACATTCTCGTGCCACACACGACAGTGAATAAATTGCTCTACACAGCGCACATGGCTGCCATACATAACGCCCTGCAATGCATGCTTTTTGGTGACACTGAAGTGTTTATTTTGCGTCTCGCACTGTGTGTACGGCGACTTTGTTGTTTTGAATTTTGTTAAGTGCCGCAAGCGGCCGTTCTGACGTCATGACGCTTCTTTCACTTTCACTCTGCCTGCAAGGTGCCTGGTCCTGCCCTGCACATAGCAGTAGAGTAATGGCGGCCACACAGCGCGCTGCACCGTGGGGTATGGCGGAGCTTTTGGTCCTCATAGACCATTGACCGCCACGACTATTGGTGCCACCATCACCACCGGCACCCACGGCTGTGCAAACGCAGCATCCTGAGGTGGATCCAGTGGGCCCTGCTCCACAAACTGGGAGTGGAGAGGACCTGCAAAATGATTCAGAAAAAAATAGCCGACCTCAAGCACAAATGCCCAGGCCGCATTGTGGACATCCGTGCCAGGATTGCCAGGCTGCGTGGAGAGTATGTTTGGTTGCCAAACACACACCTTCACACGGACATGTAACAAACAACACACAAATGTATGTTTATTGGGCCACATAACAAAATGTGTATTTAGCCACCAGGTTGATGTGTCAACAATGTGCATTGCCTTGTTGATTACACACAAACATGAAGATGTACTAAACAGTCATGTGGTCCACAAATGGTGGTGCCTACAATCAGCCTTCACCTCACTAGATTTTCCCTAAAGGTGTGTCCAGAGTGGAAATGTGACAAGGAGATATCAATACCATGTTGAACACACACATGACACACTGCCCCACAGATGTGTCCCCTGACACATGGAACAATGTAGCCACACAATGACGTAACAACTGGACACACACTACTACATGAACACTAGGTGTACGCAGCCATGGTGCAAACACCAGTGGCTTAATGGCATTCTAAATTCAAACACACAAGCACCTACCATGTCAAGGCCAGGCTGGCCACAAACAAACATATCTTGCCACTGTAGTTGGACTCCTGGCACTAACCATAGTGGGCCCTACCCACACCACATGCCTACAACATTACCTTGTACCCCATCTGTCATGCTGGAACTACATAGGCCAACACACTCAATTTGTTCTCCCTATGTTGTGTTCCTTTATACTGAAAGCTCTGTGATTGTGTTTTTACATACAGATGAGGATGAATTGGCCTCAAGAGATGGGCCCCAGTCCCCAGCGGCACCTGGCCCAGCCACACCACCGGCCCACGATGCCCCAGCCACACCATCCCCACCTGGGAATCCACCGTACCCAGGTCCCGAGGATGATGACATGCCCTCTCCTGCAGGGTCCGAGGATGAGCACCTGGGCTTAACTGCAGGGCCTGAAGAGGAGCACCTGGGCTTACCTGCAGGGCCTGAAGAGGAGGACCTGGGCTCACCTGCAGGGCCTGAAGAGGAGGACCTGGGCTCACCTGCAGGGCCTGAAGAGGAGGACCTGGGCTCACCTGCAGGGCCTGAAGAGGACCTGGGCTCACCTGCAGGGCCTGAAGAGGAGGACCTGGGCTCACATGCAGGCCTGAAGAGGAGGACCTGGGCTCACCTGCAGGCCTGAAGAGGAGGACCTGGGCTCACCTGCAGGGCCTGAAGAGGAGGACCTGGGCTCACCTGCAGGGCCTGAAGAGGAGGACCTGGGCTCACCTGCAGGGCCTGAAGAGGAGGACCTGGGCTCACCTGCAGGGCCTGAAGAGGAGGACCTGGGCTCACCTGCAGGGCCTGAAGAGGACCTGGGCTCACCTGCAAGGCCTGAAGAGGACCTGGGCTCACCTGCAAGGCCTGAAGAGGAGGACCTGGGCTCACCTGCAGGGCCTGAAGAGGAGGACCTGGGCTCACCAGCAGGGCCTGAAGATGGGGCTCCTTTAATCCCAGGCCCCCTTGTGCCACCTAGCCCAATCCTGTGGCAACACACCCCCAGCCCTGGAGTAACACCACCACCCTGTGTCTCCAGCTCAGTGGCGAGCCCAGGGGTGGCCATGTCCCCTCAGCTTTCAATGAAGCCAGGCTTTGTTGGCTATGGTGGTAAGTGTGCTTTTTGTTGCATATGCCCTTCACACTGTAATTAGTGTTTTTGTTGTGTGTCCATCAGTATTTGCTCACTGTGTTATTATTTTATGTTCAACAATTTGTGCAGACGGAGAACGTGCACGGGCCGCAGGATGGAGTGTGAGCCCATCGCCATCACCCCCTCATGGGCACGATGATGGGGAGGAAGAGCGTAAGTTAGATTATTTAGTGTGAGTTCAATAACCATCGCTAGCTACTGTTGAAAACTAATGTGTTGTTCAGTCCCTACTATTGAGGAGGTAATCCGCGCACACCAGGAGGTGGCCCGAAACTTTCATATGGCACACCCAACGCGAGCTGCAAGAACTTGCCCGATTGGGTGCCATGCTCGCCGCCCTCCATCGAGCACATGGCGGCATGGGCTAAAACCCATGCGCCCAGCCTGACTAATGGGCGAACATGCCCATAAAAACTTGTGTCCATGTTGGACTTTACCTTACCCCTGTTGCCTGTGGCATATTTTCTTTTTTTAGGCCCCGTTGGCCTCTTTTCTTATAGTGTCCCACATTAGGACCTACTAGATAAACCCAGCATTGTGTTGTTTTTGGCCACTGTGTGGCACACATGGTGTTGGTGAATAAATTATTTACGTCACATTTCTGTGTGGTCCTTGATGACAACACACATGTTTGGTTGAGACACAGCAAATTGGAAACTGTCTGAGACATATTTTGATACCTGTTTGATGTTGGTACATATGTTACCAGTCCACATCGTGTCCCAGCTCTCCCGCCATTGGCCACAATGTGTGCTCATTCAATGTGCCCTATATGTTCCACACATCCATACGCCCACTCCACATACTTGTGTTGGTAACACAGACAATGACATTTTGCAAGGCCAAACAAATTGATTTTGTTTTTTGTTTATACATTTTTGGTAAAAATAAATTAATGTTGAATGCCAAATTGGCCATAATTGTTGGCACAAATTAAAATAAACAAAAATTAAGCCAAATAAAAAGGCTGTAGCCAGTCCATTAGGGCAACATAGTGCATTGGCTAGTAGTGTCCACTCTGCTCATCATCCTCTGCTGGATCCGACAATGGCTCCTCCCCCACCCTCTCATGGTGGACCCACTCTGCCTGAGAGGGTGCTTGCAAAATATAAAAAGGGGGGGGGACAAGAGGCGCAATAGTGCCCTATCACTAGTGACACTAGTTTGTAGATGGTGGTGCTGTGTGGCCGCTCACCTGGTCCAGTTGTGGTCCCCACAACTGGTTTGACTGCGTTTAGGAATCAATGTTCCAAAGCTGCTGCAGGACCTCCACCTACCACTGGATCGTGGTATATTCCAAGAAAGATGATGGGAGTGATGGTGTGTCACGGTCCGCGCTGCTTCTGGATTAAAAACTCACCAAAGAGCCCAGCAAACTTTCATCCTTTTTATTCCTTAATCCAACGCGTTTCAGCGCCACAACCCGGCGCCTTCCTCAGGGATATTACAAGCATACACATAGAGGGGGTTTTTATAGCCCCTATATCCACAAAAAAGAGGTGTCATCTATTTACCAATGATGTCATCCTCATCATCACAGGGGGGAGGATCCACCCATTTTGGCGCAATTTTCTTATAAAACACTTAATACATCACATAGTTGTTGGAAAAATGATCCATGCCTCCAGACATTATTGATTAAAACAACTATAAAAGAAATTTTCTAAAATGGAGCAAAATAGAGGCAAGAGATAAAAAATAAACAAGATCGATCTCTCCATTTATCCATATAAAAATTGTCATGAATTAGATCATTATTCGTTCGGGACTAGAACCTGCGGATTTCAGGCATATGTGTGGTGTTTTACTGGTCTCAATGTTGCGCACCACTATGGATTCTCTTATTGGGATTGCTTGTTGAGAAGGTTTCATTTTTTTGAAAAAACAAGGGATGAATATATAAAGGTATATGGGGTTGATCTTAGAAAAAAAATTTTTTTAAAAATTCCTAAAAACATTTTTTCTTGTTGGATATTAAAAAATATTTTATTATTTACTATTAAAATTATTAAAATGTTGTTGGAACCGATCAAAAAATTTACAAGAGATATTGAGTACAAAAAAGGTAATAAAACAACTATATATATATTCCTGAGCATTAGCTCAGCAGGATAGGACGAAAAGACTCCATGCCAAGAGCCCCAGGTTCCATCCCCAAGCGAAGCACGTCATCAAGACAGGGGAGCATCAAAAACAAACCTATTACACCACTGAGACAAAAAGGAAGATTCTATAACTGCATATTAAAGTTTAAACACAAGATGGCGCTCCAAGCCTTTACACAGCATGATTTCTGATGTAAATATCATTACATATTAAAAATTATAAAAAATTATTAAAATTCCACCATGATAAAATATGTGAGGATTGTGATATTAAATAGAAGTTTATTCATAATGCGGACATATATTGTCCCTAGTAGGATTCCCTGTGTTGTAAACTCATGAGAATGAAGAAAAAAAGAGAAAAAGACCCAAGTGAATTGGTGTGGGAAAAACAGATATTAGTGTATTCAAAGATGGGGGATATGGAAATAGAATAATGGTTCAAATTTATAGTGATATCAATGGTGACAGTGTATATTCAAAGGAATTCATCCATATGATGAAATGTGTGAAGTGGACAGATGTATGAGAAATACCCATTTGTGCAACCATAAAGTGCTTTATATCTAGGTAACAAAGAAGCAAAATTCAGAGATAAAATAGATGATTAAATAAATAAAACGGAGCTTCCTATGGGGTGGACTAGTATTCATGTTCTTATGAGCTGAGGAACACGTTGGATTAAGGAATAAAAAGGATGAAAGTTTGCTGGGCTCTTTGGTGAGTTTTTAATCCAGAAGCAGCGCGGACCGTGACACACCATCACTCCCATCATCTTTCTTGAGAGGGTGCTTGTCTTCTGGAAGTTCTTCTTTGGGGAGGTGGAGTATGCGGAGGTTGGGTCCTCCTCATCCTGCATTGGGCGGGCGCAGTGGGCCAAGGGGTGGTCTTCAGGGGGACCGGTATCATGGCCCCCCATCGCAGGGACCCATCTACGCCCGCCTCCAGGACACGATACATGGCTCGCTCAGCGATGTTTCTCTGCTCTGGCTCTATCCAGCTCAGCATTTCACTGGTGATGTGGCCGAAGCTAGAGCCGGGTGTTTTCTCTTGGTCAAGCAGGACCTGTTTTGCCCAGGTACCCAGCTCCGTATTAGGTGGGGCAGGTGGTCTTCTGCATCCAATTGCAGAGCTGGGCCCTGGGCCTGGCCCCCCACCGCTGGTTCCGGCCACTGGCTCTCCCGCAGATGTTGTAGGGAGAGCCTCACCAGCTTGTGACTCGTCCTCATTGGAGCCAGGCAGCTGAGGGGCCTGCAAAAGAAAGCAGAAAGAAAAATCAATTCCACGAAGCACTATCATTGATGTCAAGCACAAAAACCCACACCCCAACAAGTCCACCACACAACAGAACATGTCCCAAAGCACAGAAACAAACAACAGGAGCAAGGTTCACATGGCTAACAACCGCACTAGTGACGTATACTCACCTGCGCCAGCAAACAGTCTAGGAAAATAAGACACCACAAAACATACACACAAAAAACAAAAGGGTATGTGACCACAGGAGCTTTATGCTGCCTTTTACCAGCTGGTAGGCCATGCTGCACAGCCTTACCTTATCAAAAATTAAGGCAACTTGTAACTGAATTTTACATGCAGTCAATGGGGCAAAGGCATGAAACATGGCTGTGTTCCATTGGTCATTTGTGTCAAATTGGGCAATTAGAACCCAAATCAACCAGAAAATTAAAAATATCAACCCCCAAATAGAAAATACCCCTAACTAGTGTAATGTGAAGGACTGTGAGATCCTCCGGTTTAGGTGGGTCATGAAATGTGTTAAAATGCCCCTGTGGGCACATACCCTAAAAATACATATCTCCACACCAGAAAAATTCTGGTACAGTTGCTAAGGTAGGGCCCCGATATAGGATACTCACCACACACGGGGATATGATGGTATAAGTTGAATGGAGCAGGTCAGACAAATGACATATGATGGTATAAGTTGAATGGAGCAGGTCAGACATGACCTTGGGCAGATATGACATTATTAAAGTGTGACATTTTTAAGTGTCACATCAGAAATATCCCAGAAATACCACAGAAGTAACCAGAAGGTACCAGCAAAACCCATCCAACTGTCTTTGTTTCTTTACAATTTTTTTTTTTTTCATGTCCTTTACTTCAATGTCTGTTTTCAATGTCTTCAATACTTACAATAACAGCGGTACGTGCAACTGCACAGTCCTCCACTCTTCTCTGCTGTCCATGTGGTGCGACTGGAAGCCAATGACATAGAGGCCACTCATACACTGTGTATAACTCCATTCACTACTAATCTTTACCATGTCTTTTATTCCACTGTTTGTTTTCTTATGTGCTCTCACCACCAACTTTTATCACCCTATCCCCCCTCCATCACCATTCATTCACATCAGCTCCTCTCTCCTGCCCTCCCCTATGTACAGCTCCCATGTTATCTTCAGTTTACTGAAGACTTTCAGCCCATCATATTCCAATGTTTGTCATAATAAATCATGTCCTAATTCCAAAAACTATCTGCTCTTTCTCTTTTTACTGCTGCTCCTCTCAGGTGATATCTCTCCCAACCCTGGTCCGCCCTCTGCTAACTTCAACCCCTCTCCCACCTCACACAGAAACCCCACTAACCTTATTAATATCACCTGCACACCTTCATCTCCCTCTTTTAATTGCGCTCTCTGAAATCCACGGTCTGCATGCAACAAACTTCCTTTCATTCATAACTACTTTCTCACTAACTCTCTCAACCTCCTGGTTCTCACTGAAACCTGGATCCAGGACTCAGACACTGCTTCGCCTGCTGCTATTTCTTACGGAGGCTTATATTTCTCTCATTTCCTGAGACCTGGGAACAAACATGGTGGTGGAGTTGGCTTACTCCTGTCTCCACAAAGTACTTTCCAGGTCGTCCCTCTCAGCCTCATCACTCTCATTCCCCTCAACCGAGCGGGGGGAGCAGGGCCAGGGAGCGGGGAGGGACAGGAGGGAGAGGGGAGCACAGAACAGGAGGAGAAAGCCGCCGGTGAAGTCTTCTCACCGGCGGCTTCCCCGTCTGCATCCTCCGCTCCCCGCTCCCTGGCCCTGTCAGCGGGCGTCAGCATTGTTTAAAAGCTGGCGGCTTTTTACCACCGGCTTTTAAGCAATCATTTGGAGAATTGCAGGTTTTTCCTCTGCGTCCAGCAGCAGAGGAATTACTCGCAATACTCGCTTCCCCATTGACTTACAGTGGACTCGCTAGACTCGTAACGAGTACCGAGTATCGGGACCTACTCATTACGAGTCTAGTGAGTCCGAATATTTCAGTACTCGCTCATCCCAAGTTATAGAACATAAGAAGTAGATATTACCAGCAGAAGTTCACGCAGGAGATCCTGCCTACAACCACAGTGCCCATATAAATATATGTTAGAGGTGAGGATGAGTATTATTCTTCATACTTTATTACTATTATTATTATTATTTATTTATATAGCGCCATTGGTTCCATGGCGCTTTACATAAGAAATGGGGGTAACAAAAACAGGTACAGTAGATATGAATAGTCAAGGTTTGAAAATACACGATGGGAGATGTCCCTGTCCACGAGGGCTCACAGTCTACAGGGGTGGGAAGGACACGATAGGAGGGGAAGCGCCAAGCTTGTGGCTGAGCGGCGCTGTGTCTCATCGTAGGTTGTAGGCTTGTTGGAATAGATGAGTTTTCAGGTTCTTTTTGAAGCTCCTAAGGGTAGGCGAGTGTCTGACGTGCTGGGGGAGAGAGTTCCAGAGTTTAGGCGAGGCGCGGGAGAAGGCTTGTATGCGGTTGTGGGAGGATGAGATTTGGCTGTTCTTTAGATGCGGATTATTGGGATCGGCGTTGTGGTCACCGCTATCACTCATCTACCTGAAGAGAAGGTTAATTATCTGTATTCATGGTTTAGTTCCACAGAAATGTTTTATAGATTTAGGTGAGCGGCCAAATTTCTAAAGAATTGTTGAGATTTCACCATTCACAAAGGTAAATACCGGGGAGATTTATAATTGATCTTTCCAGTGAAATGTGAAGAGTCAGTACGATGTATCTGCCGCACATCATGATATATATATATCATTTCATAACATTTGTAACTTTATATTATTATTAAAAATTGTCTAGTTTTTAAATTTAATATACAGTGCCTGGCAATAGTATTCATACCCCATGAACATTTCCACATTTGTTCACGCTACACCCACAAACAAATGGTTTTATATGATAACATTAAGTACAAGTACCTGTGAAGTGGTATAAGCTGAGTAGAGCAGATTTGATATGACCTTGGTCTGATGTGACATCATTTGAAGTGTGACATCTTTCATGTATAATAGCAGAAATACACCAGAATGTAAGCCATGAATATGTTCCTCCATGCTGTCATGCCTTAATTTAACAACCTATTTCACCTAGTGGTGCACGGCTGTAATCCTATGTAACATTTGTAGCGCCCCGCTAGTCAGCGGCCACGTCCAGAATTGGAACCAGGGATGAGAAACCAGATACCAGATACTCACCTGGTTACCAGAGAGGACCGCCACAGCCATTGACATAGAAGAAGCGGGCAGCCCTGAAGCCCTGCAGGAGAACAGCAGCGAGACAGCAGCCGGGCCAGATGACTCTGCAGACCCAGATGGACAAGAAAAGCCTGCCAGAGAACCGGAGGATGTACAACCGCCTGCCGAGGAGCCCGGTCTTGTTATAGAGGCCGTCGAGAAAGAGTATCCCAACCAGCTTCATGATGAGAGTGAGGAACCAGACCGTTCTAGCTCCGAGGAGGATCCAGAGGAGAGAAATGAGGAGGCCACCGCATCTGAGCCCAAGGGAGCCTGATGGGGTGCTCATCAGATCCCCCGCGGTAGTGGTTCCAGAGCTACCGTAGAAAGCTACTGGTAGAGAAACAACACAGTCCGTGCAGCAAACCAACCGGAGTATGCTTATGCCATGTACCTATCCGACCAAGCGGTGCGGCAGCGTCGCAAAGAGGAATGGTGGGCCCAAGAGATGGAAAACTTGCAATATTCGAGCACAGGCCCATCACCAACCACCTGTACCACCTGAGCACCGTAAGAAAGGTAAAGTCACCACCTTTAACTTGGAGAACGGGTGGGCATTTATTCGAGAGGAAGAATTGTATGAGGAAGTCTTTGTTGCCCGGAGAGACGTTGAACCTCATTTGCCTAAGGGACATCCTGACTGATCTATACTGGCATGACACTGTAAGCTATGAAAGACACGCAGGACCCCATGGTTGGTACGCATAGCACGTGCATAAATGTGAAGAGTAAAGCGTGTTATTACCATGTTATTGTTACTGTGTAAATAGTGTGCCTTGTTTCTGACAAATTCTCATAGACTATAATGAGGACTCTTTAATTTTCTTATTCTCCTTGTGCATGATATTTTGTGTGTTCAGCAGCCCAGTGGTAACAAGGACATTGGAAAAGACAATGATAGTGACCACGGGACTGCAAGAGTTAACCCGGGTCCATTGAACGGGTAAAAAGTTTTGTTTTGCAACGTTACAAGAACTGTGCCTCCCAGACAGGAAAAATCAAGAATGCTTACCGTTAAAAACACTTGAATGCATGCATATAAAAAAATTTGCTCGGCTCTGTACCGGCTAGGGTAGAAATGGACACTTGGGGACAAGTATATTTAACCAAAGGGGAGTGTAGCACCCCGCTAGACAGCGCGCTACAAAAGGGTACTGCTCTCCTAACAGAAGGTGCAGTATTCTTTGTCCTGGTAGGGGGTAATAGAAGCCTGAAGCTCCACAACCACACACATACCCCTAGTGATAGGGGACCAATCAGACAACCCGTTACTAGCGTAACCGCCCCGGGGGGAGGAGAGCTAGGTTATATAGTGAGTGGGGAGAGCAGAAAAGAAGCGGGAAAAGGAGAGGAGGAGAGAGAAGAACAGAGCAGAGTAAATTGGAGAGAAGTAATGAAGATGGCACCTCAACCTGGTGACCCAGACAGAGAGGGGCAATAGGAGGGTAACCGGCTCCGAAGTGGTGCAGAGGTCAAGTTCTGAGCCGCAAATCACCGGCGTGGTCAATAGCTTTTTAGGAGCAAGATCCAGTGCGACACGCACGGTCCCCACCAGAAACACCAAACTGGGTTGGGCCCCTTTAGAGAAAAAGGGCGTCCCATCTCACCCGACAGGCCTGGTTTAACAAGCGGAATTCGTGCAGGGCAGCGCGAGGAAGAGGGAATGCACAGTACAGAGAGGAGAGGCTTGCAGAGGGGACAGGCTTATATTCTATAGGATAATGGAGAAGAGACAGTAGGTTGGGGGTGCCGCAGCTCCGGTGGTAGTGAGATGGCAGCTCTGGTGGTGATGAAGCTGGTGGGTCTGAGGTCAGTTGGGCGGCAGCTCAGGTGGTGGTGAGGCTGCAGAATGGTAACTGCAGACTGTAGCTCTCCTGAATAAATGGGTTTTCAGGTTCTGTCTGAAGGATCCGAGCGTGGTGGACAATTGATGGGGTGCAGAGATGAGGACAGATTGGAGAGGTGCAAGACAGTGTTAGCGAAGATTTCACAGAGGAGGATGTTGCAGTAATCAAGGCAGGAGATGATGAGGTCATATAAAAGCATTTTAGTAGACTGAGGGCTGAGGAAAGGACGGATTCTGGAAATATTTTGAGCTGGAGGAAACAGGAGGTGGCGAGAGTTTGCATGTGTGGTTTCAAAGAAAGATCAGAGTCAAAGTTATTTGAGGCAGCGGATTTCGGGTGCAGGTGAGAGCTGATACTGTTTACCATAATGATAGATCAGGTAGGGAAAATACATGAATGGAGGAAAGATGATGAGTTCGTTTTTGTCTACATTGAGTTTTAGGAAGCAAGATAAGAAGGAGGATATGGCTGATAGATACACTGGGATTCTGGACAGCAGAGAGTGACATCTGGCCAGAGAGGTAAATCTAAGTGTTGTCTGTGTACAGGTGATACTGGAAGCCATGGGACTTTTTGAGTTGCCCCAGACTGAGGACATAATGGAGAAAAGTAGAGGCCCCAGGACAGAGACTTGTGGGACTCCAGCAGAGAGGGCCGGATGAGGAGGTAGTGTGGGGTTGGGGAAACTTTAAATGTGTGGTCGGAAAGGTATGAGGCGATCAGGATAGGGCAAGGTTTTAGATGCCAAGGGAAGAAAGAATCTATAGCAGTAGACAGTGGTTGGTAGAGGACAGGTCCAGAAAGATCGGATTGGGAAATGATTGTTAGCTTTAGTATTGAGTAAGTCATTAGTAATTTTGGTCAGGGCAGTTTCAGTGAGTGGTGGGGGCAGAAGCCGGATTAGAGGTTGTCAAGGAGAGAGCTAGATGGAAGGTGGGAGGAAAGTTGATCATGGAAATGCTGTTTAAAGAGTTTGGAAGCAAACGGGAGCAGCAATATGGGGCTTGTAGCTGGGCATAGAAGTTGAGTCAAGGTTTGACTTTTTGAGGATGGGTGTGATGGTGGCATGTTTGAAGGCAGAGGGGAAAGTACCAGAACATAGCGATAGGTTGAAGAGATAGGTTAGGGCTGGGATAAGTGTGTTATTAAAGTTGGGGAGGAGGTGGAAGGGATGGAGTCAAGTGCACAGGTGGTGAGGTGTGATTTGAAGAGGAAACGAGTAAGTTCTCCCCAGTGATATTAGAGAGGGAGTTGTGAGGGAAGGCAGAGGTCTGGTATTTGGAGTGGTTGAGGGGTGGAACAGTAAAGGTTTGCCATGTTTGGTTAATCTTATTTTTGAAGTATGTGGCGAACTCCTTGGCAGAGATGAGGGGAGTCAGAGAGGGCAGTAGTGCGGAGAGGAGAGAGTTAAGTGTTCTGAACAGTTGTTTAGGGTTGTAGGATAAGAAAGATACAAGGCTTTGAAGTAGGGCTGTTTATCAGAGGTGAGGGCTGATTTGAAGGGAAGTGTAGTTTGTTTGAAAGCAGTGATGTTGCCTGGCAGGTGGTTTTCTTCCAACGCGCTCAGCAACAATGGACACTTGTCAACGTTTTTTGGTGACATTGTTGTTCCAGGGTTGCCTATTGATTCATCACACTTTGTCATGTACGAGAGGCACGACCGAATATATGGCTGATGTAAGAGTGGCATTATAGAAAGTGGTGGCACTGTCTGTGTCATCAAGTGAAGATATGGAGGACAGAGGTAGAAGAGAGTCTGAGAGTCTATGAAGGTCTAGGTGTGCGAGGTTTCTGCGAGGATGTGCAAGTGACTGGACATGTAAGTAGTTGAGGACGACAAGGATGAGAAAGTTAGTAGATGGTGGTCAGATAGGGGAGAGGGGAAGTTGTGAGATTAGATAGGGAACAGAAGTGGGTGAAGATGATGTCAAACGCATGTCCGTCTGTGGGGTGGCTTTGGAGGACACTGAGTAAGTCCAAAGGATGAGGTCCTCCACCATGTCTGTTGCCAGGGCAAGGCGTGTGGGTAAAGTGGAGGCCGCCATAACTGTGAAGTACGGGAGGCCGTGCCAAAGGGCGTCAGCCAGGTCTCAGTGAGGGCCAGGAGGGAAAGGTTGTGGGAGGTAAAGAGGTCATGTATCACATGGAGCTTGTTGCAGATGGAGTGGACATTCCAAAGAGCAAAAACTGTGAGGGCAAATATGAGCCTGGTGAAAGAGCAGTGTGATAAAAGAATGACAAGTATAATTAGAAGACAGTGATAACTCTTACAGTGCTTGTGAAAGTATTTTGCCCCTTGAACTTTTCAACCTTTTGCTACGTTTCAGCCTTCAAACATAAAGATATAAATTCTAATTTTTTGTGAAGAATCAACAAGTTGGACAAGAAGTGGAACGAAATTTATCAGATATTTATCAGAACTTTTTTTTAATAAATAAAAAACTGAACAGTGTGGCGTGCAATATTATTCGGCCCCTTGAGTTAATACTTTGTAGCGCCCCCTTTTGCTGTGATTACAGCTGCAAGTCGCTTGGAGTTTGTCTCTATCAGTTTTGCACATGGAGAGACTGAAATTCTTGTCCATTCTTCCTTGCAGAACAGCTGGAGCTCAGTGAGGTTGGATTGAGGCGTTTGTGATCAGCAGTTTTCAGCTCTTTCCACAGATTCTCCATTGGATTCAGCTCTGGATGTGACTCGGCCATTCTAACACCTGGAGACGGTGATTTTTGAACCATTCCATTATAGATTTTGCTTTATGTTTGGGATCATTGTCTTGTTGGAGGATAAATCTCCGTCCCAGTCTCAGGTCTTTTGCAGACTCCAGCAGGTTTTCTTCCAGAAGGGTCCTGTATTTGGTTCCATCCATCTTCCCATCAATTTTAACCATCTTCCCTGTCCCTGCTGAAGAAAAGCCCAAACCATGATGCTGCCACCACCATGTGTGACAGTGGGGATGGTGTTTTCAGGCCACCACCATGTGTGACAGTGGGATGGTGTTTTCAGGCCACCACCATGTGTGACAGTGGGGATGGTGTTTTCAGGGTGATGAGCTGTGTTGCTTTTACACCAAACATATCGCTTTGCATTGTGGCCATAGTGTGATTTTGGTTTCCTCTGAGCAGAGCCCCTTATTCCACATGTTTGGGGTCTCCCAGGCGGCTTGTGGCAAACTTCACCCTAGACTTTTTATGGATATCTTTGAGAAATGGTTTCTTCTTGCCGCTCTTCCATAAAGGCCAGATTTGTGCAGTGTATGACTAATTGTTGTCCTATGGACAGACTCGCCCACCTCAGCTGTAGATCTCTGCAGATCATCCAGAGGGTCATGGGCCTTTTGGCTGCATCTCTGATTAGTCTTCTTCTTGTTATCTCGGACCTGCCTGGTGCGTTCCTTGGTCTTCATGATGCTCTCTGCACTGGATACAGACCCCTGAGACTATCACAGAGCAGGTGCATTTATACGGAGACTTGATTACACACAGGTGGATTCTATTTCTCATTACCAGTCATTCAGGACAACATTGGATCATTCAGAGATCCGCACTGAATGTCTGGAGTGAGTTTGCTGCACTGGAAGTGAAGGGGACAAATAATATTGCACGCCCCACTTTTCCATTTTTTATTTGTTTTAAAAGTTTAAAATATCCAATAGTTTGGTTCCACTTCACGATTGTGTCCCACTTATTGTTGATTCTTCACAAAAAAATTAGAATTTATATCTTTATGTTTGAAGCCTGAAATGTGGCAAAAGGTTGAAAAGTTCAAGGGGGACAAATACTTTCACAAGGCACTGTGTATATACATAGGGGGCCGAATACTTTCACAAGGCCCTGTATATATACATAGGGGGACTTAATACTTTCACAAGACACTGTATATATACATAGGGGGACAAATACTTTCACAAGGCACTGTATATAGGGGGACAAATACTTTCACAAGGCACTGTACCTTCTGACCAATTTCTGGACTATTTTTGGTATATTTCTGCTATTACACTTTAAAGATGTCACATCAGACCAATGTCATATCAGACCAATGTCATATCAGCCCTGCTCTACTCAGCTGATACCACTCAAATGCCCAGAAAATGAATCCAGGTGAGAGAGAAGGGAGGAGGAGGGAGCAGGAGGACACCTCAAAGCAGGGAGTAATTAATAGATTGCAGTTAGTTCAACATTTGGACTGCTTCATAAAGGACAGGAAACAGAACAAGATGGAAAGATAGGGATAGGTTGTGAACAAGCACAGACAGATATGAATATGCATTCAGTTGATATGGAGTATGTTACATAAGATTGCAGCCGCGCACCAGCAAATGAAATAGGTTGATTGTCAGATTAAGGCATGACAGCATGGAGGAATATATTTATGGCTTAAATTCTGGTATATTTCTCCTATTATACTTTAAAGATGTCACACTTCAAATGATGTCACATCGGACCAAGGTCATATCAGATCTGCTCTACTCAGCTTATACCACAGGTACTTGTACTTATTGTTGGTATCATATAAAAAACATTTGTTCACAGGTGTAACGTGAAAAAATGTGGAAAACTTCATGGGGTATGAATACTTTTGCCAGGCATTGTAAAATTTCAAAACTAGACAATTTTTAATCTATTATATAATTGCCGTAACTGACTTCCGTCGGAGCGGCGCTGCTTCCGGTGGCTTGGTTAGCGAGCTGTTTCTTTCTCGCGGACTCTGTCCGTGGCCGCTTAGCGGCCACGGCGACTCCCGAAGCAATGCCCGCAAAGCGGGCATTGCGAGTCGTTGCAGCCTCGCGAAGCAATGCCCGCAAAGCGGGCATTGCGAGTCGCTGACACCCACCACTAACCAAGCCACAGAAGCCCATACTACTGTAGTGTACACCGCTATAGTATACTACAGTCCCATGCCCATAAGCGCCATGGGACTGTAGTATACCATCGCGCTGTACACTACAGCCCCCTGCCGCTCTAAGCCACTACGCGCTGTACACTACAGCCCCCTGCCCCCGCACCCCTACACCCTAAGCCCCGACCCGCCGCACCTATGCCCCTACCCCGTAAGCCCCGACCCGCCGCACCTATGCCCCTACCCCGTAAGCCCCGTCGCACCTAACCCTGTACATCGCTATAGTATACTACAGTCCCATGCCCATAAGCGCCATGGGACTGTAGTATACCATCGCGCTGTACACTACAGCCCCTGCCGCCGCACCCCTACACCCTAAGCCCCGACCCGCCGCACCTATGCCCCTACCCCGTAAGCCCCGTCGCACCTAACCCTGTACACCGCTATAGTATACTACAGTCCCATGCCCATAAGCGCCATGGGACTGTAGTATACCATCGCGCTGTACACTACAGCCCCCTGCCCCCGCACCACTGACCCTACCCCGTAAGCCACGCCGCACCTAACCCCCTACCCTCTAAGCCCCGCCGCACCTAAGCCCCTACCCCCTAAGCCCCGCAGCCTCCTAAGCTCCCGCCGCCAAGCCCCCCCCGCCGCACCTAAACCCCTACCCCCTAAGTCCGCCGCACCCCTACACCCTAAGCCGCCCTAACCCCTAACCCACTACCCCGCCGCCGAAGCCCCTACCCCCTGCCGCCCTAACCCACTACCCTGCCGCAGCCACTACCCTCTGCCGCAAGCCCCTACCCCCTGCCGCCCTAACCCACTACCCCGCCGCTCCCACTACACTCTGCCGCACCTAACCCCTAAGCCACTACCCCGCCGCCGAAGCCCCTACCCCCTGCCGCCCTAACCCACTACCCCGACGCAAGCCCCTACCCCCTGCCGCCCTAACCCCTAACCCACTACCCCGCCGCCGAACCCCCTACCCCCTGCCGCCCTAACCCACTACCCCGCCGCAAGCCCCTACCCCCTGCCGCCCTAACCCCTAACCCACTACCCCGCCGCCGAAGCCCCTACCCCCTGCCGCCCTAACCCACTACCCCGCCGCAGCCACTACCCCTGCCGCAAGCCCTACCCCCTGCCGCCCTAACCCACTACCCCCCGCAGCCACTACCCTCTGCCGCAAGCCCCTACCCCCTGCCGCCCTAACCCACTACCCCGCCGCTCCCACTACACTCTGCCGCACCTAACCCCTAAGCCACTACCCCGCCGCCGAAGCCCCTACCCCCTGCCGCCCTAACCCACTACCCCGACGCAAGCCCCTACCCCTCCCCTGCCGCCCTAACCCCTAACCCACTACCCCGCCGCCCGAACCCACCTACCCCTGCCGCCCTAACCCACTACCCCGCCGCAACCCCTACCCCCTGCCCGCCCTAACCCCTAACCCACTACCCCCCGCCGCCGAAGCCCCTACCCCCTGCCGCCCTAACCCACTAACCCCGCCGCAGCCACTACCCTCTGCCGCAAGCCCCTACCCCCTGCCGCCCTAACCCACTACCCCGCCGCTCCCACTACACTCTGCCGCACCTAACCCCTAAGCCACTACCCCCGCCGCCGAAGCCCCTACCCCCTGCCGCCACTAACCCACATACCCCGACGCAAGCCCCTACCCCCCTGCCGCCCTAACCCCTAACCCACTACCCCACCCGCCGCCGAACCCCCTACCCCCTGCCGCCCTAACCCACTACCCCGCCGCGCAGCCACTACCCCTGCCGCAAGCCCCTACCCCCTGCCGCCCTAACCCACTACCCCGCCGCTCCACCTACACTCCAGCCCACCTCTAACCCCCTAAGCCACACCACCCGCCGCCAAGCCCCTACCCCCTGCCGCCCTAACCCACTACCCCGCCAAGCCCCTACCCCCTGCCGCCCTAACCCCTAACCCACTACCCCGCCGCCGAACCCCCTACCCCCTGCCGCCCTAACCCACTACCCCCCGCCAGCCCCTACCCCTGCCGCCACCAACCCCTACCCCGCCCTAACCCACCTAACCCCTCCCCCTGACACCCCACCCCCTGCCGCCCTAACCACTACTCCCCGCTCACCACTACCCTCTGCCGCAACCCCGCCTACCCCCTAAGCCGCACTAACCCCCTACCCGATTCCCCACCCACCCCCTCCCCAGCCCGCGCTCACTCCTAGTCCCAGCCTACCCAGCCCCCGCCACACCGGTCCCCCTTGATCCTCATCCCGTCCCCGCCGCAGGTCCTCTCTCTTTCCTGCCTTCCCTTCCGCCTCCGCCGCCCCGGGGATCTTCTGTCTTCTTTTCGCAAACTTCCACCTCCGACGTCCTCTTCCTTCTCATTAAGATAGAATGGACGAAAAATCCCCCATTCTATCTCAATGAGATCTGAGGCCCTCTTATGATTGGTCGCTGTATACTGCCCTCAGCCAATCAGAAGAGCCCCTCAGACTGAGACGCAGTTCTCATTCAGGTCCGCATTTTTTTTTTTTTATTATTATTTTTATTTAATTATTTATTATTTTTTATTTATTTTTTTATTATTTTTTAATTATTTTTAAATTATTTTTTTTATTATTTAATTTATTTATTTTTTTAAGTGAGAGTGAGACACAGTTCTCATTCAGGTCCGCATTTTTTTTTTTATTATTATTATTTTAATTTAATTATTTATTATTTTTTATTTTTTTTTTATTAATTTTTTATTATTTTTTTTACTATTAAATTTATTTATTTTTTTAAGTCAGACTGAGACGCAGTTCTCATTCAGGTCCGCATTTTTTTTTTTTAAATTATTATTTTTATTTAATTATTTATTATTTTTTATTTATTTTTTTATTATTTTTAAATTATTTTTAAATTATTTTTTTTTATATTAAATTTATTTATTTTTTTAAGTCAGACTGAGACACAGTTCTCATTCAGGTCCGCCTTTTTTTTCCCCATTGACATACATTACCGGTGTGTCGGCGATTTTATGGCCGGCCACCTGGTTCTATTTGTCGACCCTAAAATCGCGGACACACCGCTAATGCATCTCTATGGGCAGTCAGCCCGATTTCGGATTGAACGCCAATCAGAATTCGAGCTGACTGCCCATAAACATGCATTAGCGGTGTGTCCGCGATTTTAGGGCCGACAAATAGAACCAGGTGGCCGGCCATAAAATCGCCGACACACCGGTAATGTATGTCAATGGGGAAAATAAAAGGCGGACCTGAATGAGAACTGTGTCTCACTCTCACTTAAAAAAATAAATAAATTAAATAATAAAAAAAATAATTTAAAAAGAAGTAAAAAATAATAAAAAAATAAATAAAAAATTATCAAATAATTAAATAAAAATAATAATAAAAAAAAAAAAAAAATGCGGACCTGAATGAGAACTGTGTCTCACTCTCACTTAAAAAAATAAATAAATTAAATAATAAAAAAAAAATTTAAAAAGAAGTAAAAAATAATAAAAAAATAAATAAAAAAATATTAAATAATTAAATAAAAATAATAAAAAAAAAAAAAAAAAAATGCGGACCTGAATGAGAACTGTGTCTCACTCTCACTTAAAAAAATAAATAAATTAAATAATAAAAAAAATAATTTAAAAATAATTAAAAAATAATAAAAAAAAAAATTAAAAATAATAAATAATTCAAAAAAAATAATAATAAAAAAATTACATATATGCTAATTATATCAGCCCTTTCACGACCTGAAAAACTGTCTCCCTAAATATAATTTAATAATAAAAAAAAAAATATAAAAAAAAATAAATCAAAAATAATAAAGTTATACATACAAAAATAAGAAAAAAACATGGTATAAGCCTAAAATAATGATAAATTTAATAATCAATAATATAAATGCATAAATTAATAATGCTAATAATATAATGCTAAAATAAATAATCAAATAATAAATTATTAAATAAAAATAATAATTAATAAAAAAATAATGCTAATAATAATGATATTACTGCTAATAATAATGCTATTAATGCCTAATAAGATTATGTATAATATAATGTTATCTAATGCTATTATTAATTGCTAATAATCTATAAATTAATGTTATTAATGCTATTAATCATTAATGTAGCTATAATGCTATTATTAATGCTATTAATGCTATTAATAATGCTATTAATGCTATAATATGCTTAATGCTATTAATTATATTAGCTATTATATTTACTATTATGCTATAATGCTATTAATCATAATGCTAAATTATTCAATGTATATAATGCTATAATGCTAATAATAATGCTATTAATGCTATTAAGTTAAATGAATAATCTATTAATGCTTAATAATGTATTAATGCTAATTAATCTAATAATGCTTATTATAATGCTATTAATGCTAATAATATGCTATTAAGCTATATATTAATAATGCTATTATTAATAACAATAATCTATTATAAGCTATAATCATTAATGCTATTAATGATAATTAATCATTAATTATTAATAAGCTATAAGCAAATATCTATAATTATTAATGCTAATATTATCTATATGTAATAATACTAATATATCTAAATAATCTATAAAAGCATTAACTAAATAATGATTAGCTATTAAGTTATAATGCTATTAATCATTCATATTATAATCTATTAAGCAAAAAAGCTATGCTATTAAAATAGCTATTAATGCTAAATATTAATCTAATGAAAAGCATAATGCTAATAATAATTACATTAATGCATAATCTAATAATAGCTATAGCTATAAAATAATATAAAGTAATTATATTAATTATTAATTATGCATTATGCTACAATATATCAATATATTTAGCTAATTAATGCTATTAATGCAAATTTTATTTATTTAATAAAAATATCTATATAATGCTATTAATCTAACTATTATTTAATGCTATAAAGTAATATATTATATATGCTATAACATATAATGCTAATAAAGCTATTAATAGCTATAATGCTATTAATGCTAAATATCTATTAATGCAAGTATTAATGCTATATAATGCTAAAAAATTATTAATGCTAATAATAAATTATTTCTATTATTGTATAATGCATTAATGCTAATAATGCTATTAAGCTATTAAGCTAATAAAAATGCTATTAATGCTATAATATTATTAATGCTATTAATGCTAAATATTGCATTATAATCTATTAATCTATATAATGATGCATTAATGCTATATATATCCTATTAATGCTAATTAATGCTATAATAAAGCAATAATAATTCTATAATGCTATATGCTATAATGCTATAATAATGCTATTAATGCTATTAATAATTCTATAATGAATAATGCTATTCTATAATGCTTTAAAAAGCTATAAATTAATAATATGCTATTAAATGCTAATAATAAATGCTATTAATGCTATATAAATAAAGCTATATAATGCTATTATTATGCTATTAATGCTAATAATAATGCGATTAATGCTATTAATAATGCTATTAATGCTAATTAATTATGCTATTAATGCTATTAATTATGCTATTAATGCTATTAATGCTAATATTTATCCTATTCATGGTATTATTAATGCTATTAATGCTAATAATAAATGCTATTAATGCTAATAATTATAATGTTAATAATGCTATTATTAATGCTAATAATGCTATTATTAATGCTATTAATGCTAATAATAATGCTATTAATGCTATTAATAATGCTATTAATGCTATTAATTCTGCTATTAATGCTAATATTTATCCTATTAATGCTATTAATGCTAATATTTATTTAATCTAATATGCTATTAATGCATTAATAATGCTATTAATGCTATTAATTATGCTATTATTGCTATTAATGCTAATATTTATCCTATTCATGTATTATTAATGCTATTAATGCTAATAATAATGCTATTAATGCTATAAGCTAATATTTTATCCTATTCATGGTATTATTAATGCTATTAATGCTAATAATAATGCTATTAATGCATTAATGCTAATAATAATGCTATTAATGCTATTAATAATGTTATTAATGCTATTATTAATGCTAATAATGCTATTATTAATGCTATTAATGCTAATAATAATGCGATTAATGCTATTAATAATGCTATTAATGCTAATTAATTATGCTATTAATGCTATTAATGCTAATATTTATCCTATTAATGCTATTAATGCTAATAATAATGCTATTAATGCTATTAATAATGCTATTAATGCTATTAATAATTATTGCTATAATTAATATGCTATTATAATGCTAATATTAATCTATTAATGCTAATATTAATAATGCTATTAATGCTAATAATAATGCTATTAAATGCTATTAATAATGTTAATTAATGCTATTATTAATGCTAATAATGCTATTATTAATGCTATTAATGCTAATAATAATGCTATTAATGCTATTAATAATGCTATTAATGCTAATATTAATTGCTATTAATGCTAATTAATTATATCCTATAATGCTATTAATGCTAATATTTATCCTATTAATGCTATTAATGCTATTATATAATGTATTAATGCTATTAATTATGCTATTATTGCTATTAATGCTAATTTTTTATCCTATTCATGGTATTATTAATGCTATTAATGCTAATAATAATGCTATAATAATTATTAATGCTAATTTCTATTATAGGTTTATTAATGCTATTAATGCTAATAATATGTATTAATGCTATTAATGCTAATAATAATGATATTAATGCTATTAATAATGTTAAATTATTATTAATCTATAAGCTATTATTAATGCTATTAATGCTAATATTATGCTATTAATGCTATTAATGCTAATATTAAATGCATTAATGCTATAATCAATCTATTATAATGCTATTAATTAGCTAAAATAATGCTAATAATATTTAATGCCTATTAATTATGCTATAATGCTATTAATGCTAATTAATCTAATAATGCTAATATTAATGCTATTAATGCTAATTAAATAATGCTTATTAATGCTATTATATAATGCTATTAATGCATTATTAATGCTAATAATGCTATATAATGCTATTAATGCTAATAATAATGCTATTAATGCTATTAAATGCTATAATGCAATTTATCCTATTAATGCTAATTAATACTATTAATTAATGAATAATGCTAATCTTTATCTATTAATGCTATTAATGCATAATTAATATAATGCTATTAATGCTATTAATATGCTATTAATTGCTAATAATGCTAATTTTAATCTATTTATGTATTATTAATGCTATTATTAATGCTAATAATAATGCTATTAATGCTATTAATGCTAATAATAATGCTATTAATGCTATTAATAATGTTATTAATGCTATTATTAATGCTATAATGCTATTATTAATGCTAATAATAATGTTATTAATGCTATTAATAATGCTATTAATGCTATTAATTATGCTATATAATGCTAATATTTTCCTATTAATGCTAATTAATGCTAATAATAATGCTATTAATGCTATTAATAATGCTATTAATGCTATTAATTATGCTATTAATGCTAATAATGCTAATATTTATCCTATTAATGCTATTAATAATGCTATTAATGCTAATAATAATGCTATTAATGCTATTAATAATGTTATTAATGCTATTATTAATGCTAATAATGCTATTATTAATGCTATTAATGCTAATAATAATTCTATTAATGCTATTCATAATGTTATTAATGCTATTAATGCTAATAATCTATTATAATGCTATTAATGCTAATAATAATGCTATTAATGCTATTAATAATGTTATTAATGCTATTATTAATGCTAATAATGCTATTAATAATGCTATTAATGCTAATAATAATGCTATTAATGCTATTAATACTGTTATTAATGCTCATAATACTGCTAATAATGCTATTAATACTGCTATTACTGCTAATAATAATGCTATGGCTTATATTATTGCTATTGATGATGCGATTATTATTTAAAAATATTTAAAAAAACAATAAACATATTTTAGATACCCGATGCATTTGCATCAGGCTAACAGCTATAACTACTCTAATCAAATTAATGCACGTTCTAGAATCCCGATGCATTTGCATCGGGCTCACAGCTAGTAATAATATAAAGTTACAAGTGTTAAGAAATAATATATATATATATTATGATGTGCGGCAGATACACCGTCCTGACTTTCACATTGCGCTGTAAAGGTCAATTATAAATCTCCCCGGTATTTACCTTTGTGAATGGTGAAATCTCCACAATACTTTAGAAATTTGGCCGCTCACCTAAATCTAGAAAACATTTCTGTGGAACTAAACCATGAATACAGTAATTAACCTTATCTTCAGTTTGATGAGTGATAAAGTGACCGCAACGCCGAACCCTGATAATCTGCATCTAAAGAACAGCCAAAGTGTGAAGAATAATTAATCTGCTGGACGGGGCAGAAGTCCTAATTATTCTCTACACCCCAGAGACACAACAATTCTGTAGAAATTTAGCGGCTCACATAAGTCTATGTAACATTTCTGTGGAAGTAAATTCTGAATACAAATAATTAACCTTGTCTTCAGGTAATGAGTGATAAAGTGACCGCAACGCCGATCCCCGATAATTCGCATCTAAAGAACAGTCAAAGTATGAAGAATAATTAATCTGCTGGATGGGGCAGAAGTCCTAATTATTCTCTACACCCCAGAGACACATAACAATTCTTCAGAAATTTCTCATTTTACCTACAAAAGATTTCTGTGGAACTGAATCCTGAATACAGTCATTGCACTGGCTGCCTATACACTATAGGATCCGCTCTGTGCCAGTCATTGCACTGGCTGCCCATACACTATAGGATCTGCCCTGTGCCAGTCATTGCACTGGCTGCCCATACACTATAGGATCTGCTCTGTGCCAGTCATTGCACTGGCTGCCTATACACTATAGGATCCGCTCTGTGCCAGTCATTGCACTGGCTGCCCATACACTATAGGATCTGCTCTGTGCCAGTCATTGCACTGGCTGCTCATACACTATAGGATCTGCTCTGTGCCAGCCATTGCACTGGCTGCCCATACATTATAGGATCCGCTTTGTGCAAGTCATTGCATTGGCTGCCCATACACTATAGGATCCGCTATGTGCCAGTCATTGCACTGGCTGCCCATACACTATAGGATCCACTCTGTGCATGTCATTGCACTGGCTGCCTATACACTATAGGATCCGCTCTGAGCCAGTCTCTACACTGGCTGCCCATACACTATAGGATCCACTCTGTGCCAGTCATTGCACTGGCTGCCCATACATTATAGGATCTGCTCTGTGCCAGTCATTGCACTGGCTGCCTATACACTATAGGATCCGCTCTGTGCAGTCACTGCACTGGCTGCCCATACACTATAGGATCCATTTCAAACTGCTTGTTCTCTCTCACAAAGCTCTTCACAGTGCAGCACCCCCCTACATCCCCTCCCTCATCTCTATCACCCCAGCCGTTCTCTTCGCTCTGGAAGTGACTTTAGACTCTCTTCTGCATTAATCCGAACCTCCCACGCCCGGCTCCAAGACTTCTCCCGAGCCGCAGCAATTCTTTGGAATGCTCTACCCCAAGAAATTTGGTGTATCCACAACTTAGCTAGTTTTAGGCGATCCCTAAAAACACATCTTTTTAGGGCAGCCTATCATGATCCCTAGTCAGTCAACTAGACATAGCCTATCCGCGCCGTCTCAAGTGGATCACAAATAATGGGTTGTGGCCACTTATTCTGCTCCTGTGACTATACCATCATCTACTTATATAATCGGGAGTTTGGAATTCGGGCACTGTAGCCGAATCCCAAGCTCCTTTGCGGCATTGGTCCTAGACCAATCGGATGGCCATCCTGTCTTTACCACACACCGCCCAATCCGCTCCTTCCCCTCAGGTCACATGTGTGACCTGAGGGCAGGGACTGATCCCTCTCTGCATCACCCAACCCGCTGCAGAGGACAATGCCATGTGACTGGGGCTGCGATCAGTCCCAGCACGCAGCCACGTCCTGCCGCCGAGCGGTGATGTCGCCGCTCCAGCCGCATCTCTCCTCACCCCTCCAGCATCCTGCCACATCATACTCTGCTACCCACAGAGCCGCCTCTATACTCTGCTACCCACAGAGCCGCCTCTATACTCTGCTACCCACAGAGCCGCCTCTATACTCTGCTACCCACAGAGCCGCCTCTATACTCTGCTACCCAGAGAGCCGCCTCTATACTCTGCTACCCACAGAGCCGCCTCTATACTCTGCTACTCACAGAGCCGCCTCTATACTCTGCTACCCACAGAGTCGCCTCTATACTCTGCTACCTACAGACCCGCCTGTATACTCTGCTACCCACAGAGCCGCCTCTATACTCTGCTACCCACAGAGCCGCCTCTATACTCTGCTACCTACAGACCCGCCTGTATACTCTGCTACCCACGGAGCCGCCTGTATACTCTGCTACCCACGGAGCCACCTATATACTCTGCTACCCACAGAGCCACCTGTACAATCTGCTACCCACAGAGCCGCCTGTATAATCTGCTACCCACAAACCCGCCTGTATACTCTGCTACCCACAGAGCCGCCTGTATGCTTTCCTACCCACAGTGCCGCCTGTATAATCTGCTACCCTCAGAGCCGTCTGTATACTCTGCTACCCACAGAGCCCCATGTATACTCTGCTAGCCACTCACCCGCCTGTATACACACAATTCATTTCACCGCGCTCCCGATGCAATTGCATCGGGCCTTTTTACTAGTTGTAAATAAGCCCCTGTACCTTGTCACCCCCATCTCATTGTTACATTGTAAGCTCTTATGAGCAGGGCTGCCATTTTTTGCTCTAATTATTGTATTATGTTATGCTTTGTATTGTATTGTTTTTGGCATTGTATTGTATTTTCTAATTGTTTCTTATGATTGTTTAAATGTGAACTTTGTATTGTGAATGTGAAGCTGCGGAATATGTTGGCGCTTTATAAATAAAAGTTATTATTATTATTATTAATACGTGTGTATATTGTATTATAAGGTTCAGCGCTAAATCTATGTTGGTATTAATGACATGAAGGGACACTATACCTTGGTACAACCCTTTCTTGGGATGTTTATTTGAAATTTAAAATTAAAAATGGAACGAATTAAAAATAAAAGGTGAGAGTGCGCCTGTGCGGGTTCAGAAGTGACTCAGATTCTTGAGTCCATGCAGTATATGTCCCTCCTGCTTACAAGGAGCTTTGTAATGTCCGGGTGTGACCTGTGGATGTAAATCACTATCATCACATTGCAGTGTTCTATTGGGTCTTGTAATTATAATGAGGAAATATTTCACATAATATTCCTCATCAGCAATGCATGGTGATGATCGACCTTCTCTTAGTGGTATTGCCCTGTTAGCAATGAATTTGTCCAGTTAAAAATAATGAATAAGATGATAGCACTTTTCTACTTCTTAGATATGACAATTTCTTGTAATTTTCATGTGTCACCTCTAACATATTACAAAACATCCCGTGTATAGTGTAGGATGGAGAACAGACAGGAGGAGCGCGAGTCTCATACTTACCTTATTTTTACTTATCCTCTTATAGGTTATAGAACATAAGAAATAGATATTACCAGCAGAAGCTCAGGCAGGAGATCCTGGCTACAACCACAGGGGCGAGCTGGTACTTGTAACGCTGGGGAGCAAATTTGTTCTGCCAGCCTTAGGGGTGCTGTCAAAGATTTTGAGGAGCAGGGGGAAAGAGCTACTAGCGTAGGTCACTGACGTAGTTGCCAGCCGCGTGTCTGCCGCTTCTCCCTCTTTTTCACAACTCCGGCCGCAAAGTACCGCCGACCGGCCCATTTTTGTGGGGGGGCGGCCCTAGATGAGGGCTATATACCTCCAGCCCAGGGGTACTTGCCTCCTGCCACCTGGACCAGTCCGCCCCTGGTTAGAGATGAGGATGAGTATTATTTTTCCTACTTTGGCTGTTCTTTAGATGCGGATTATCGGGGATCGGCCTTGCGGTCACTTTATCACTCATCTACCTGAAGACAAGGTTAATTATCTGTATTCATGGTTTAGTTCCACAGAAATGTTATATAGATTTAAGGTGCCACATTCCCCCGGGGTTAAACCGGCGTGTCCCCACGCCGTCCGGCATGGATCCCCCTAAAAAAGGCATTTTTATTTCAAACCATAACATTAAGCAGTGTTTTTCATCCATTTAAGGAGGTATGGGTACTTTAAACGTTGCATTTAAATTAACTATATACATGTAGGACACAGTTCGCAACCCGTCTATGGCTGTAAATGCGCAGGCCTCCGGGCCCTTGGGTCACCAGCTTGTGGCCAAGAGTCCTGTGGCATAAATACCGGCTCTCTATGCACTCCGGGTTAAGTGCAACACATTAAAACTCACATTTTAAATATTCACATTATAAAAGGCATTACTTTTCTTCTAAAAAGAATAAAAGTCTCAAAAAGTGCAAAAACACAGCACAAGCACTTCAAATGCAGTTCAAAAGCACTCTGCAAGTTTAGTCTCAGCTCTCTGCACTGTCTCAAAGTGCAAATTGGTCTTAAAACCAATGGGGAGCATACTGGGAGCTCAACTATGTACAAAGGAAAGTTTGTTTCAAATCATTGTCTTTGATCACCATCGTCTATGAACATATAAAAGACAAACAGTGGAAAAAGGCTATCACTCATTCAGGATTGGGATGGAGCCAATAAGGGACACATCACATTCACACTTCCCTTTTTTTTGGAAGTGCACTGAGATACAGGCTGATTTTCTGCTAAGGGAAAAAAAAACAAAAAAAAACCTCTTTATATCTGATTTTCTAGCGAGTGTGACCGCGAGCTAAGTGTGACAGAGCAAGTGTGACAGAAGTAAGTGTGTGACTTGTGATTCAGTGAATTTGGATTCAGGGAGTTTGGAAGGGAGGATTTACTGAATTGCTGGTTGTATTTAATTAATACTTTGCATTTCTTTTTACTTATCATTTTTGTCTGGTGCAATCCCCATTAGGAAATGAGCTCCATGATTGGCAATGCCATCCAGTGTACATCTTGCCACATGTATGCATTCCTTGACCAGCCGGTCGAGGGTGCATACTGCTGTGTGAGATGTGAGTACGTTGTGCATTTGGAAGCCCAGATACTGGATCTAAATGAACAACTGACAACGCTGAGATCCATAGACAATATGGAAAGGAGTCTGCTGCTCACTGAACAGCTGCTCAATGGGATAGATGTGGGGGAGGATGGTAGTATGGAGCTGCGGACCGTGAGGTAGCTAGCTGGGTGACAGTTAGAAGGCGGGGTAGAGGGAAGGGTGCCAGGGGGGCTAGCCCTGATCTGGCACACCCCAATAAATTTGCTATGTTGGCAGATGAGGGGGGTGTGAGTTCAGGGTTAGCACTGCTGCAGCAGGGCATGACCTCTGAAAGCCAGAGGAGTGTCTGCTCCAGTATGGGGGAAAACAGGAGAGTAGGGCAGGCCAGACAGGTGCTGGTAGTGGGGGACTCAATTATTAGGGGAATAGATAGGGCAATCTGTTACAAAGACAGGGATCGTCGAACAGTGTGCTGCCTACCTGGCGCTCGAGTCCGGCAAATCGCTGACCGGGGTGACAGATTACTGGGAGGGGCTGGTGAGGACCCAGCGGTCATGGTGCACATTGGCACAAATGACAAAGTTAGAGGTAGGTGGAAGGTCCTTAAAGATGATTTCAGGGAATTAGGCTGCAAGCTTAAGGCAAGGACCTCCAAGGTAGTATTCTCTGAAATACTGCCTGTACCACGTGCCACACCAGAGAGGCAAAGGGAGATTAGGGAGATAAATAAGTGGCTCAGGAATTGGTGTAGGAAGGAGGGGTTTGGGTTCCTGGAGAACTGGGCCGACTTCTTTGTTGGCTGCAGGTTCTATGCTAGGGACGGGCTGCACCTCAATGGGGAGGGTGCAGCTGTGCTGGGGAAGAAAATGGCTAGAAGGTTGGAGGAGTGTTTAAACTAGGGATTGGGGGGGAGGGTATTCATTGTATAGGAGGGGAAGATAGTGTAAATAGTAACCTGGGCACAAGTAATAAAATTGGGGGTGGCATGGGGGGTGGGGTTAGAACAGTCAATCTAGTAGGAAGGAAGAGAGGTAAAAAGAGATATATAAAGTGCATGTTCACTAATGCCAGAAGCCTCACCAACAAAATGGAGGAATTAGAATTGATTTTGTTGGAAAATAATTATGACATGGTGGAGATATCAGAGACATGGCTGGACGAGAGCCAGGACTGGGCTGTTATTATACAGGATATATATGGTGGAGATATCAGAGACATGGCTGGATGAGAGCCAGGACTGGGCTGTTAATTTACAGGGCTATTGTCTGTTCAGAAATGACCGTACAAATAGGCGAGGAGGAGGTGTATGTTTATACGTAAAATCATCCTTAAAACCCATCCTGCGTTATAATATAGGTGAATCTAATGGAAATGTAGAGTCCCTGTGGGTGGAGATAAGGGGAGGGGGAAAAAATAATAAATTACTGATAGGGGTTTGTTATAAGTCCCCAACAATAATGGAAGTGGAGGAGAATATCCTCATAAAGCAAATAGATGAAGCAGCGACTCAGGGAGAAGTCATTATTGTGGGGGACTTCAACTACCCTGAAATACATTGGGGATCAGAAACCTGCAGTTCCAGCAAAGGTAATAAGTTTTTGAAAACTATGAGAGACAATTACCTTTCACAACTGGTTCAGGACCCAACAAGAAGGGGGGCACTGCTGGACCTAATATTAACCAACAGGCCAGACCGCATATCAAATATACGGGTTGGAGGTCACTTGGGTAACAGTGATCATAACTTAATAAGCTTTCAAGTATCCTTTACTAAGACGTGTAGTAGAGGGGCCACAAGGACACTAAACTTCAGGAAAGCGAATTTCCAACGGTTGAGAGATGATCTTAGTGCAATAAACTGGGACGATGTCCTGAGACATAAAAGTATACAACACAAATGGGAGATGTTTATTAGCATCCTGAATAGGACCTGTGCACAATATATACCCTATGGGAATAAGCATGTTAGAAATAGGAGGAAACCACTATGGCTAAATAAAGCAGTAAGAAGTGCAATATGTGACAAAAAGAAAGCATTTAGGGAATTAAAGCAAGTAGGTAGTGATGAAGCATTAAATTAATAAAGAAAATTAAATAACATTTGTAAAAAGCAAATCAAGGCAGCAAAGATTGAGACAGAGAGACTCATTGCCAGAGAAAGTAAAAAGAATCCCAAAATATTTTTTAACTACATAAATAGTAAGAAACTAAAAAATGATGGTGTTGGCCCCTTTAAAAATAGTCTGGGTGAAATGGTGGATGAGGATGAGGAAAAAGCCAATATGCTAAATGACTTTTTTTCAACAGTATTTACACAAGAAAATCCCATGACAGACAATATGATCAGTGATAACAAGAAGTCTCAATTAAATGTCACCTGCTTAACCCAAGAGGAAGTACGGCATCGTCTAAAAATCACTAAAATTGACAAATCACCGGGCCCGGATGGGATACACCCCAGAGTGCTGCAGGAATTAAGTACTGTCATAGATAGACCATTATTTTTAATATTTAAAGATTCCATAATAACAGAGTCTGTACCACAGGACTGGCGTATAGCAAATGTGGTGCCAATATTCAAAAAGGGGACAAAAACTGAACTTGGAAATTATAGGCCAGTAAGCTTAACCTCTACTGTGGGTAAAATCCTAGAGGGTTTTCTAAGAGATGCTATACTGGAGTATCTGAACAAAAATAAACTCATGACCCATTATCAATATGGTTTAACGAGGGACCGTTCCTGTCAAACTAATCTGATAAGCTTCTATGAAGAAGTAAGTTCTGGACTGGACCAAGGAAATGCAGTGGATGTGGTGTATATGGACTTTTCAAAAGCTTTTGATACGGTGCCACACAAAAGGTTGATACATAAAATGAGGGCAATGGGGATAGGGGAAAATATGTGTAAGTGGGTTAAGAACTGGCTTAGTGATAGGAAACAAAGGGTGGTTATTAATGGAACACACTCAGAATGGGTCACAGTTAACAGTGGGGTACCACAGGGGTCAGTGTTGGGCCCGCTTCTATTTAATATATTTATTAATGACCTTGTAGGGGGCATACAGAGTAGAATCTCAATATTTGCAGATGACACTAAACTCTGCAGGGTAATCAATACAGAGGAGGACAATTTTATATTACAGCAGGATTTATGTAAACTAGAAGCTTGGGCTGCTAAATGGCAAATGCGCTTTAATGGGGATAAATGTAAAGTCATGCACTTGGGCAGAGGAAGCAAAAGGTATAATTATGTGCTTAATTGTAAAACACTGGGCAAAACTGTCACTGAAAAAGACCTGGGTGTATGGGTAGATGACAAGCTCACATTTAGTGGCCAGTGTCAGGCAGCTGCTGCAAAGGCAAATAAAATAATGGGATGCATTAAAAGAGGCATAGATGCTCATGAGGAGAACATAATTTTACCTCTATACAAGTCACTAGTGCGACCACACTTAGAATACTGTGTACAATTCTGGTCTCTGGTGTATAAGAAAGACATAGCTGAACTAGAGCGGGTCCAGAGAAGAGCGACAAAAGTCATTAGAGGACTGAGGGGTCTGCAATACCAAGACAGGTTATTAAACTTGGGGTTATTTAGCTTGGAAAAACGAATGCTTAGGGGTGATCTTATAATAATGTATAAATATATGAGGGGACAGTACAGAGACCTTTCTAATGATCTCTTTACTCTTAGGCCTGAGACTGGGACAAGGGGGCGTCCTCTACAGAGACGGGGACAAGGGGGCGTCCTCTACGTCTGGAGGAAAGAAGGTTTAATCATAATCACAGACGCGGATTCTTTACTGTAAGAGCAGTGAGACTATGGAGCTCTCTCCACATGATGGTGTAATGAGGGAGTCACTACTAACATGTAAGAAGGGCCTGGATGCCTTTCTTGAAAACTATAATATTACCAGTTATATATACTAGATTCTTTGATAGGGCGTTGATCCAGGGAACTAGTCTGATTGCCGTATCTGGAGTCAGGAAGGAATTTTTTCCCCCAATGTGGAGCTTAGTGTTGCTACATGGGGTTTTTTTTTGCCTTCCTCTGGATCAACATGTTAGGCTATGGGTTGAACTAGATGGACTTAAAGTCTTCCTTCAACCTTAAAACTATGTTACTATGTTACTTACAGTTCTTGCAGCAGGATCCGGGTCTTCACATCTGTTTCTTCTCCACCTTCCACGGTAAAACCTGTGGAGCTCGCTGTCTGGGAAACAGTTCCAAGGACTCCAAGGCTTGGACTAGCAAATAGCTACTGGGCGTCTGGGTAGCTGTGTCCTTTGTGCTTTTTACTGCAGCTGTCTCTGTTGGAACCGCTGAATCCATGTTGTTAACTGGATCCGGGTGAACTGTTTCTGTATCCGAGTGAACTGTTTCTGGATACTCTAAGCCTGGGGGTTCATCTTCCTTTGGTGTTCTCAAGGATAGTCTCCTTACTTTAACCCCATATTGACCTCTATCTCCGGGTACAACATGGTAAGATACCCATTCTCCGATCTGCACTCTTCTATCTGGGTGTTTTGCAGGCAAGTATTCCTCCACTTCTCGTCTGTTTATGAAAATGTCTTTTGACGCACCTGGCTCTCGTGCAAATGCAAACCCCTTTTCTTCAATGATTTTTATAACTTGTCCCTGGTGCAGTGGGGATCTTTGCACCTCTTTATCACGCCGTGCTTCTGCTTTTGCCTCTATAGTGCGGACAATCATCATCTGTTTTTGGACTTGCCGCTTTATCTCCTCCTTTTCCCATTTGCGAATGCACCGTCGCAGATATTCCTCCCGGGTGATAAGCTCTGCAGGGCCTATAGGGGCCGCCAGGGTTCCCAAGGAAACCCATGAGGTCATTGCTGGACTCCCGCCTTTCCCACCAGCAGCGGAGCTGCTCCCCTCTCACCTCTGATGTTATAGGCGCGTGTATAAGGGGCTCCGGCAGCGGCAACCATCCCTCCTCCAGGGCTCCTAGTGGGTTGGTCATTCTTGGGGCAGGTCGCGGTGCAGCTCTGGGAACAGATATGTCTACAAGGGTCTCAGTGTGGCATTCTTCCTCGCTCCGGGTATTCTGCAAGTTTTGATGAATGTCTATTTGAATCCGGGTCCACTGCTCAGCTTGGGCCCGAGTCATCTGCAGGGGCAGCAGCCGCAGCACGCCCCGCCGGGTGTCTCGGACCTCTGCATGCTCTCTGCCAACTTCCGCCATGCTGCTATGGTCAATAAAGGTCTTTCCCTGGCCGGGTTCCTCCACACACTCATTTTGTGGGCCCTCCGGGATCACTTGGGGTCTTCCTGCTGCAGCGCTCTCCTCGGCGTCCTTTTCTTCCATCCGTGACTACTGTAATGGCGACTGCTCTGCATCCGGTTTCCTGTCCCGCCTCCTTCGGGTGACGACTTCCTCTTCATCTCCCGCCAGCTTCTCATTGGTAGGTGCACTTGGGGGCGAAGGCTCCTCCTTGGGGTTGAAAAAAATCAAAATAGATGGTTGTGCCACACTGCAAATTTAGGGGTATAAATTCCCGTTACACTATACGTTCCACTCACCTAAGTTCGTTGTGCCCTCTGCACAACTAGATTAGCCGCAAGTAGGTGAGATTTTTTTATGCAGGGTCCCTGTCTTCATCTATTGCCTGTCTCTCCTTTACACCCAGGTCTGTGCTCCATCTCTCACACGTGCACCGTCCCGTGCGCGTGCAGGGGCCAGGTTTCTGTTTTCTTCAGCAAGGTCCTCTCCCAGAGCTGCTCGCACCACTCTCCCCGAAGGGAGAAAGGAACGTAATGCAATAATAAATGTGGTATATAGAAATGAGCGCTAGGGATAATGGAACAAGCCGAACGCTTTTGTAGACATTACCAATAAGTTTATTACGATAAATACAGTACAGGTCCTTCTCCCACAACGCGTTTCGACATGCGTCTTTCTCAAGTGGATACTGGACCTCTATCCATAGATAGAGGTCCAGTATCCACTTGAGAAAGACGCATGTAGCGTCGAAACGCGTTGTGGGAGAAGGACCTGTACTGTGTTTATCGTAATAAACTTATAGGTAATGTCTACAAAAGCGTTCGGCTTGTTCCATTATCCCTAGCGCTCATTTCTATATACCTCCTTGGGGTTGAGGGCTGGCTCCCCCGGAGTTAAGGGGAGCCAGTGCGAGCCTTTCTATTCCCACTTTGGACCAGGCCGGCCCACGATGGGAGGTCTGGGCACGCCTCCCCTGCACATGGCTTCAGGCTCCTCTGGCCGCCATTAAGCCCAGAACACAAGTCTTCGGCACACAGAGTCTGGTTCTTTTGGACCAGGTCCATCCTGTTCATGATGCCAAGTTGTGGAGCCCACTGGGATGGGGTACTCGGTACCGGACTGGGTTACTGCTGGGTATGTCACGGTGGTCCTGGTCCGGACCGTGTCCCGGGTTCTCACAAGTAAAGGGATATTTACAGGGATTAGTTTGTCGTTACGCCACCCACGGGTTGTGGTCAGTGATGGAACCACCCTGCTCTGCAAGGAGGAAGGAGGGATGGATGGACTGCAGCTGGATGGATGAGCCTGCTGTGAGTCGGGCTGCTCCTGGCAGGGTAAGAAGTACAATCACAGTTCTGTATACCTGGAATCAGACGCAGACACTGAGGCAGGGTTCACCGGGTTTGCTTTTAAGTCCTTCAAGCAGTTCACAGCGATTCTCAGTACAGTTCTCAACACAGTTCAGTTATCTCCGGACACTTGAACACTATGCCGGCTATGGACGAGCTTTCTCTCCATGGTTTCTGTGACTCTGTGGATTCTGCATCTCCAGGGAGCCCAATCCCTCCGGGAAGTGTCATTTTCTGTCTGTTCTTGTCTGCTCAGCTCACTCTGGCCTGCTGGGTCTTTACTTCTCAGCCTACTCCGGCCTACTAACTCCTTCCTCCTCTTTCTCCACAATTTGTGCTCTCTGTCACCTGATCAACATTCTCTACCCACTTGCTTCTCTAAACTTACCACCCCTTTCCCACATAGAGTCCCGGGCTCCGGGTTGGGTGCTGTGCTTTTGGGGTGTGTGTGCTGTGAGGGTGTTTGGTGCACAAATCCAGAGTGATCATGGCCTTTTGGCTGCATCTCTGATTAGTCTTCTCCTTGTTATCTCGGACCTGTCTGATGTGTTCCTTGGTCTTCATGATGCTCTCTGCACTTGAAAAAGACCCCTGAGCCTATCACAGAGCAGGTGCATTTATACGGAAACTTTATTACACACAGGTGGATTCTATTTCTCATTACCAGTCATTTAGGACAACATTGGATCATTCAGAGATCCTCACTGAACTTCTGGAGTGAGTTTGCTGCACTGAAAGTAAAGGGGACAAATAATATTGCACGCCCCACTTTTCCATTTTTTATTTGTTATAAAAGTTTAAAATATCCAATAAATTTAAACAAAGTAAAGATAGGGGTCGGGCACAGTCGTCTGTATAATCGCAGATATAACCCTCAGAGTGTGCGATTCCTGTGTCGGCGGTGCACGTGTGTTGAAGATCCGACAGTCAGTAATAGCGATTCCAAGAAAAGAAAACACGGCACTCACCATAGGATGAATCTTCAAAGACTTTTCATTCCATGCGACTCGGCAAGGCTAAAACGCAGGGAGGGGAGGGAGTGCTGAGACTTGGTGACGGTTCCCCGTTTCGCAGCGAGACTCGCTGCTTCTACGGACCAAACTAGCGAGTCTCGCTGCGAAACGGGGAACCGTCACCAAGTCTCAGCACTCCCTCCCCTCCCTGCGTTTTAGCCTTGCCGAGTCGCATGGAATAAAAAGTCTTTGAAGATTCATCCTATGGTGAGTGCCGTGTTTTCTTTTCTTGGTATCCAATAAATTTGGTTCCACTTCACGATTGTGTCCCACTTGTTGTTGATTCTTCAAAAAAAAAATTATAATTTCTATCTTTATGTTTGAAGCCTGAAATGTGGCAAAAGCTTGAAAAGTTCAAGGAGGCCGAATACTTTCACAAGGCACTATGTATACATAGGGGCTGAATACTTTCACAAGGCACTGTATATATACATAGGGGGACAAATACTTTCACAAGGCACTGTACCTTTTGACTAATTTCTGGACTATTTCTGGTATATTTCTGCTATTACACTTTAAAGATGTCACATCAGACCAATGTCATATCAGACCAATGTCATATCAGCCCTGCTCTACTCAGCTGATACCACTCAAATGCCCATAAAATGAATCCAGGAGAGAGAGAAGGGAGGAGGAGGGAGCAGGAGGACACCTCAAAGCAGGGAGTAATTAATAGATTGCAGTTAGTTCAACATTTGGACTTCTTCAAACAGTACAGGAAACAGAACAAGATGGAAAGATAGGGATAGGTTGTGAACAAGCACAGACAGATATGAATATGCATTCAGTTGATATGGAGAATGTTACATAAGATTACAGCCATGTAGCAGTTCATAGAGAAAGACAGATATGAATATGCATTCAGTTGATATGGAGTATGTTACATAAGTGCAGCCGCCCACCAGCAAATGAAATAGGTTGATTGTCAGATTAAGGCATGACAGCATGGAGGAACATATTCATGGCTTACATTCTGGTATATTTCTGCTATTATACTTTAAAGATGTCACACTTCAAATGATGTCACATCAGACCAAGGTCATATCAGATCTGCTCTGCTCAGCTTATACCACTTCACAGGTACTTGTGCTTAATGTTGGTATCATATAGAAGACATTTGTTTGTGGGTGTAACGTGAAAAAATGTGGAAAACTTCATGGGGTATGAATACTTTTGCCAGGCATTGTAAAATTTCAAAACTAGACAATTTTTACTTATATAATCCGCAGTTGGGAATTCGGGCACTGTAGCCGAATCCCAACATGCTTTGCGGGACTGCGAGTGATGACGCGCAGCGTCATCACGAGCCGCAGACCCGCACTACTGTAAAAAAAAAAAAAAAAAGTTAATGCTCACCTCTCCCCGAGCCCCTGCCGTCTCCTGCCGTCTTCCTCCAAGCTTCCGGTGGCTGCCGCAGGCTCCCAGTGTGTGCAGAGCTCTTCTACTGCAGTTCAAGGACCTGTGGTGATGTCACAGTCACGTGACACCAGGTTACTCCATGGTAACCTGGTGTCACGTGACTGTGACATCACCGCAGGTCCTGAACTGCACTAGAACAGCTCTGCACACACTGGGAGCCTGCGGCAGCCACCGGAACCTTGGAGGAGGACGGCAGGAGACGGCGGGGGCTCGGGGAGAGGTGAGCATTAACTTTTTTTTTTTTTTAACCCCTGCCTTCCTGTTTGGAGACCTTTTACTGTACTGAGCATGCTCAGTACAGTAAATGTCTCCTCCAGCCTCACAGCCTCCCCATCCTCACTGCCTCCTCCAGCCTCAGTCTCCTCCAGCCTCACAGTCTCCTCCAGCCTCACAGCCTCCCCATCCTCACAGCCTCCTACAGCCTCCTCCAGCCTCACAGCCTGCCCATCCTCACAGTCTCCTACAGCCTCACACCCTCCTCCAGCCTCACAGCCTCCCCATCCTCACAGCCTCCTGCAGCCTCACAGCTTCCTCCAGCCTCACAGCCTCCCCATCTTCACAGCCTCCTCCAGCCTCACACCCTCCTTCAGCCTCACAGCTTCCTCCAGCCTCACAGCCTCCCCATCCTCACTGCCTCCTCCAGCCTCAGAGTCTCCTCCAGCCTCACATCCTCCTCCAGCCTCACAGCCTCCCCATCCTCACAGCCTCCTCCAGCCTCACAGCCTCACCCAGCCTCACAGCCTCCCCATCCTCATAGCCTCCTCCAGCCTCACACCCTCCTCCAGCCTCACAGCCTCCTCCAGCCTCACAGTCTCCCCATCCTCACTGCCTCCTCCAGCCTCACAGTCTCCTCCAGCCTCACATCCTCCTCCAGCCTCACAGCCTCCTCCAGCCTCTCAGCCTCCTCCAGCCTCACAGCCTCCCCATCCTCACAGCCTCATCCAGCCTCACAGCCTCCCCATCCTCACTGCCTCCTCCAGCCTCACAGCCTCCTCCAGCCTCACAGCCTCCCCATCCTCACAGCCTCCTACAGCCTCACAGCCTCCTCCAGCCTCACAGCCTCCCCATCCTCACAGCCTCCTCCAGCCTCACATCCTCCTCCAGCCTCACACCTCCTCCCCTCACAGCCTCCAGCCTCACTGCCTCCTCCAGCCTCACAGCCTCCTCCATCCTCACAGCCTCCTCCAGCCTCACAGCCTCCTCCAGCCTCACAGCCTCCCCATCCTCACAGCCTCCTCCAGCCTCACAGCCTCCCCATCCTCACAGCCTCCTCCAGCCTCACAGCCTCCTCCGCCTCACAGCCTCCCACCTCACAGCCTCCTCCCTCACAGCCTCCTCCAGCCTCACACCTCCTCCAGCCTCACATCCTCCTCCAGCCTCACATGCCTCCTCCAGCCTCACTGCCTCCTCCAGCCTCACAACCTCCTCCAGCCTCACAGCCTCCCCATCCTCACAGCCTCCAGCCTCACAGCCTCCTCCAGCCTCACATCCTCCTCCAGCCTCACAGCCTCCTCCTGCCTCACAGCCTCCTCCAGCCTCACTGCCTCCTCCACGCTCACAGCCTCCCCATCCTCACAGCCTCCTCCAGCCTCACATCCTCCTCCAGCCTCACAGCCTCCTCCAGCCTCACAGCCTCCCCATCCTCACAGCCTCCTCCAGCCTCACAGCCTCCTCCAGCCTCACAGCCTCCCCATCCTCACTGCCTCCTCCAGCCTCACAGTCTCCTCCAGCCTCACATCCTCCTCCAGTCTCATAGCCTCCTCCAGCCTCACAGCCTCCTCCAGCCTCACAGCCTCCTCCATGCCTCTACAGCCTCCCCATCCTCACAGCCTCCTACAGCCTCACAGCCTCCTCCAGCCTCACAGCCTCCCCATCCTCACAGCCTCCTCCAGCCTCACATCCTCCTCCAGCCTCACACCCTCCTCCAGCCTCACAGCCTCCCCATCCTCACAGCCTCCTCCAGCCTCACAGCCTCCTCCAGCCTCTCACCCTCCTTCATCCTCAGCCACACTACCTGTCACCGCTGCCATCCTGCCAACCGTCGGCCCCGCACCATCGCCACCGCCCTCGCGCCCTCCGCGAGGTCCATGCTGCCCGGATGCCGCCGGAGCCTTCCGCCCCTCGCCACTCTCTCACCGCTGGGCTCTCAATGTCACCATGCTGGTGGAGTAGCGGTCTACGGGCTGTGGCCGGGTGCCGGGAGCCAGGGACGTCGTCCTGTGGCCGCCAACAGCCAATGGGAGTGAGCGGACCGTGTCAGCCTGCAAAGCCTGACACGCCCCGCTCACTCCCATTGCCTGCCCCTGCAAGCGGATTGGGCGCTGTGTTGTACACACAGGACGCCCATCCCATTGCCCAGGACTTGGCGTCCTAGACCAATCGGATGACCGTCCTGTCTTTACCACACACCGCCCAATCCGCTCCTTCCGCTTAGGTCACATGTGTGACCTGAGGGCAAGAACTGATCCCTCTCTGCATCACCCAACCCGCCGCAGAGGACAATGCCGTGTGACTGGGGCTGCGATCAGCCCCAGCACGCAGCCACGTCCTGCCGCCGAGCGGTGATGTCACCCCTCCAGCCGCATCTCTCCTCACCCCTCCAGCCAGACCTCTCCTCACCCCTCCATCTGGACCTCTCCTCACCACTCCAGCCTCTGCTCTCCTCACCCCTCCAGCCTCTGCTCCCCTCACTCCTCCAGCCTCCCGCCACATCATACTCTGCTATCCACACAGCCCCCTCTATACTCTGACACCCACAGAGCCGCCTGTATACTCTCCTACCCACACAGCCGCCTGTATACTCTGCTACCCACAGAGCTGCCTCTATACTCTGCTACCCACAGAGCCGCCTGTATACTTTCCTACCCACAGACCCGCCTGTATTCTCTGCTACCCACAGAGCCATTTCTATATTCTGCTACCCACTCAGCCGCCTCTATACTCTGCTACCCACAGAGCCTTCTCTATACTCTGCTACACACAGAGCCGCCTGTATAATCTGCTAACCACAAACCCGCCTGTATACTCTGCTACCCACAGAGCCGCCTGTATACTTTTCTACCCAGAGAGCCGCCTGTATAATCTGCTACCCTCAGAGCAGTCTGTATACTCTGCTACCCACAGACCCGCCTGTATAGTCTGCTACCCACAGAGCCCCATATATACTCTGCTAGCCACTCACCCGCCTGTATACACACAATTCATTTCACTGCGCTCCCGATGCAATTGCATCGGGCCTTTTTACTAGTTTAATAATAATATAGAGTTACAAGTGTTATGAAATGATATATATATATCATGATGTGCGGCAGATACATCGTCCTGACTCTTCACATTTCACTGGAAAAATCAATTATAAATCTCCCCGGTATTTACCTTTGTGAATAGTGAAATCTTAACAATTCTTTAGAATTTTGGCCGCTCACCTAAATCTATAAAACATTTCTGTGGAACTAAACCATGAATACAGATAACTAACCTTATCTTCAGGTAGATGAGTGATAAAGTGACCGCAACGCCGATCCCCGATAATCCGCATGTTAAGAACAGCCAACGTATGAAGAATAATTAATCTGCTGGACGAGGCAGAAGTCCTAATTATTCTCTACACCCCAGAGCTGTAAAGATCAATTATAAATCTCTCTGGTATTTACCTTTGTGAATGGTGAAATCTCAACAAATCTTTAGAAATTTAGCAGCTCATCTAAATCTATAAAACATTTCTGTGGAAGTAAATTCTGCGTGAGGTATGATTTTGACAGAAGGGTGTGTCGAGCCCACTGGGACAGGGTACTCGGTACCGGACCGGGTCTGCTACTGGGGAAGTCACGGGTGGTCCTGGTCCGGACCGTGTCCTGGGCCCTGGCAATAGTAAGGGGATATTTACAGGGGATAATGTCAGTCGTGACGCCACCCACAGTGTGTGGCCAGTAGTGGGGCCACCGCTGCCTCAGAACCCCCGGGGATGATGTGATGGCAGCCAAGATGGAATAGTTCTCCGTGGGCAGAACTGAGTTCCCCGGGGCAGTGATGATAAAGTCTATTGTGTAGGGTATGGTGCAGGCCTGTGCTGGGTGCAATGCACTTACTGTCCAGATGCTGCAGGAATCCTCCTTCAGTGTTGGAGCTGACAAGCTGTGTCTCTCCAGGCGGGGATCTTCTGTAAACCTGTGTGGAGGGAATCATGTGCAGGCAGAAGCATACAAGGGAGTCAGATTCAGGGTTCACCCTGTTTACTTCTCCAAGTTCTTTCTCAGTACAGTTCACAGTTCTAGTTACAGTTCACAACTCAGGTCTTACAGTCTTTACACAGGCACACTCTCCCTTCCGGGTTCCTTTACTCCCTGCCGCCAGGTTACTCCTTCTATTACCCCTCACTCTGCCTCTCTGTCCCTTCCAGGCTTTCAGTTCTCTCTCTTGGTATTTAGTGTGCGTCTCCGGACAGTATGGCGGTGACTCGGTCACGTGTGGGTCCTCCGGGTTGTCACTGAACTCCCTGTCCTTGGGGGTAGGGACCCTAACATGTAGCTGTGGTCCCCCGTCGGTTGTCTGGGGATGCCGGGTAAATCTGCAGTCCCCTCTAGAGCCAACACTCTACTCCAAGCCTAGCCTCCAGTAGTCCTCAATGGTGATGAGGTTGTACCAGGCTCTCTCTCTCTCTGTGTCTTTGGGTTCAATAGGAGGGCTACTCCGCCTGCAGTCTGCCATCTCAGCCGTGGTTCTAGGGCCCGGTATCACCGTCCCTCGTGTCCCTCACACTCCACTCCTGGGGTGCTGGTTCTGGATGTGCTTTCTCTCTGTGGCTCGCACTGGCTCTTTCAGATTCTGCGCTCTTTCTACCCACTCTTCCAGGACATGTGCTTCTGTCTTTGCTGCTCAGCCTACATCGGCCTACTGACTCTTTTCTCCTCCCCCTGTTCTATATCTACCCTCTGTCACCTGACCTACGTGTTGGCCCACCCACTGTCTCTAAACCCACCACCCCTTGTCTGCCTAGAGTTCCCAGGCTCTGGGTTGGGTGCTGCTCTCTACTGCTACGTGGGTGTGTGGGCTGTGAGGGTGTTGGTGTTCAACTGTCTTTCCCTATCTACCTGGCTGCAGTTCCCTTTGTGGCCTCCTGGACGCAGGGGCGCCACATTCTCCTGGAGTTAAACCAGCACGTCCTCACGCTGCCCGTCATGGATCCCCCTGAAAACATTTTATTTTATAAACATTCAACATTAAACATTACGAATTCTTGGTTTCTTACCGTCCGGGAGGTACGACTTCTTTTTCAAACGTTGCATAAATTAACTATCTACAGTTGCATGGGTACATCTATGTCACTACCCTTCTGGACCTCTGCCGGGTCTAATGCTACAATGCATTTACTTTACTTTTCTGATAAAACACATAAAAGTCACTACTCTCTATCAAAAGTATATAAGTTCTGACTTCAAAAAGTGCAAAAGTTCCAAAACGTCTCAAGAAGACATGAGTGCTTCAAATACCTCGCACAGCACTCTGCAGTTCAATGCACAGTCTTTCAAGTGCTAAGCTGGCCTTAAAACCAAAGGGGAGCACACTAGGTGCTCAACTATGTACAAGAAAGTTTGTATCAAATCATTGTTCGTGATGACAAATGTCAATAAACATATAAGACAAACAAGGGAAGCTAACATTCATTCAGGATTGGGATGGGGACAGCAAGGGTTACATCACATTCACACTTACAAGTCTTCTTTCTTCCTTCAGGATGTAGAACCCGGGTCTTCACTCCTTCTTTTCTTCCTGCTTTATCTTCCATGGGAGTATCTGTGGTTCTCTCCTCCTTGGGAACAGTTCAAGGTCTTGCAGCGCTTGTATTAACAGGTAACTCTCCGGAGTTTGCTTAGCTACGTCACCTGTAGGTTTCACTGTGATAGTCTCGATATTAGTTGTAGGACCCGTGTCAACAATTGGGTCCGGTAGTACTAATGGATCCGGGTGAACTATGGGGTCCGGATCCTCCAAACCAGGGATGTCATCATCTTCTAGCGGTTTTAAGGATAGTCTCTGTACTTTTATGCCATACGGGCCTCTTGCTCCTTGCACTACTATGTAGGAGACCCACTCTCCAACCTGCACTTCCCTGTCCGGGAGTTTTTTTGGATGGTGCGCTTCCACATCACGTCGGTTAATGAAGATATCATAATCTGCTCCGGGCTCTCGAGCAAAGGCATAACCCTCCGCAGGTTTAATTTTAACGATTTTGCCCTCATGTCTCTTGGATCTGTTAAGGCTTACATCTCGTCTGGCAACAGTTTTTAAATATTGCGTGCGAGCAATCAATTCCTGCTTTTTTACTAGCCTTTCTAGTTCTTCCTTTTCCCATCATCTGATACATCTACTCAGATATCATCTCTTGTCACAATCTCTGCAGGGCCTACGGGGCCGTCAGGATCTCCTAAGAAGCCCATTAGGTCATCGTTGGTCTCGTCTCACTCCCACCAGCAGCGGAGCTGCTCCCCTCTCACCTCTATTGTCGCAGGTGCTGGTATCAGGGGCTCCAGCAACGGCAAGTATCCCTCCGGTATGGCTCCAAGTGGGTTGGCTTCTCTTGCAACAGGACGCGGTACAGCTCTGGGCACAGACAGATCCACCAGGGTCGCGGTGCGGCATCCTTCCTCGCTCACTGCACGATCACGGGTAGCGCCAACCCAGCCGGGTTGCATGGACAAAGTCTGGGAAGTCTGTTGGTAATCAATATTAATTTGAATCCGGGTTCGTTGCTCTTGAACATGGGTCATCTGCTGGGGTAGCAGCTGCAGCACACCCCTCCGGGTGTCTCGGACGTTCGGACACTCTCTGCCGCCTTCTGCCATTCTGCTTTGGTCACGCAAGGTCTTTCTTTGGCCGGGTTCCTCCACCGGTTTGTTCCGTGGGCCCTCGGGGATCACTTGTGGTCTTCCGATTATGGCGCTCTCCTCGGCGTCCTCTACTTCCGTCCTTGTGTACTGCAATGGCGACTGCTTCTCTTCCGGTTGTTCGTCCATCCTCTTCCTGATGACGATTTCCTGTTCATCTCCCGCCAGCTTCTCATTGGTAGGTGGGTCTAGGGGCGGAGGCTCTTCTTTAGGATTGATGATGGGCTCTCCTGGAGTTAAGGGGAGCCAGGGCGGGTCCTTCTTTTTGTGCCTTGGACCGGGCTGGCCCATGATGCGGGGTCTGGGCATGCCTCCTCTGCACATGGCGTTAGGCTACTATGGCCACCATTAAGCACAGATTTTGGCAGGAAAGTTCAGAATACATTAGATAGGCACACGGGGTCCAATTCTTTTGGATCAGGTATATCTTGTTCGTGATGCCAGGTTGTCAAGCCCACTGGGACGGGGTACTCAGTACCGGACTGGGTCTGCTACTGGGGAAGTCACGGGTGGTCCTGGTCCGGACCGTGTCCCGGGCCCTGGCAATAGTAAGGGGATATTTACAGGGGATAATGTCAGTCGTGACGCCACCCACAGTATGTGGCCAGTAGTGGGGCCACCGCTGCCTCAGAACCTCCGGGGATGATGTAATGGCAGCCAAGATGGAATAGTTCTCCGTGGGCAGAACTGAGTTCCCTGGGGCAGTGATGATAAAGTCTATTGTGTAGGGTATGGTGCAGGCCTGTGCTGGGTGCAAAGCACTTACTGTCCAGATGCTGCAGGAATCCTCCTTCAGTGTTGGAGCTGACAAGCTGTGGCTCTCCAGGCGGGGATCTTCTGCAAACCTGTGTGGAGGGAATCATGTGCAGGCAGAAGCATACGAGGGAGTCAGATTCAGGGTTCACCGTGCTTACTTCTTCAAGTTCTTTCTCAGTACAGTTCACAGTTACAGTTACAGTTCACAACTCAGGTCTTACAGTCTTTACATGGGCACACTCTCCCTTCTGGGTTCCTTTACTTCCTGCAGCCAGGTTACTCCTTCTATGACCCCTCACTCTGCCTCTCTGTCCTTTCCAGGCTTTCAGTTCTCTCTCTTGGTCATTTAGTGTGTGTCTCCGGACAGTATGGCGGTGACTCGGGCCCCTGTGGGTCCTCCGGGTTGTCACTGAGCTCCCTGTCTTTGGGGGTAGGGACCCTAACGTGTAGCTGTGGACCCCCGTCGGTTGTCTGGGGATTCCAGGTAAATCTGAGGTCCCCTCTAGAGCCGACACTCTTCTCCAAGCCTAGCCTCCAGTAGTCCTCAGTGGTGATGAGGCTCTACAAGGCTCTCTCTCACTGTGTCTTCGGGTTCAATAGGAGGGCTACTCCGCCTGCAGTCTGCCATCTCAGCCGTGATTCTAGGGCCCGATATCACCGTCCCTCTCGTCCCTCACACTCCTGGGGTGCTGGTTCCGGGAGTGCTTTCTCTCTGCGGCTCGCACTGGCTCTTTCAGATTCTGCACTCCTTCTACCCCACTCTTCCAGGACATGTGCTTCTGTCTTTGATGCTCAGCCTACACCGGCCTACTGACTCCTGTCTCCTCCCCCTGCTCTATATTTACCCTCTGTCACCTGACCTACATGTTGGCTCACCCACTGTCCCTAAACCCACCACCCTTTGCCTGCCTAGAGTTCCCAGATTCCGGGTTGGGTGCTGCTCTCTACTGCTACGTGGTTTGTGTGGGCTGTGAGGGTGTTGGTGTTCAACTGTCTTTCCCTATCTACCTGGCTGCAGTTCCCTTTGTGGCCTCCTGGACGCAGGGGCGCCACAGGTGGAGAGCTGATCTTCTGTCATGGTGGAGAAGCAGCCTTTGGAAAGAGAGGGCAGTGTAGTTGTGAGGAGAGATTGTGGGGACAGTGGGCCAAAGCTGTCTATGATTTTATCGATCTGTTTGAAGAAAGAGGCAAGGTATTCAGCAGAGATAAGAGGAGAGGGAGGAGGAACAGGCTGACGTAGTAGAGAGTTGAAAGTTTTAAAAAGCTGCTTGGGATTGTGACATAGGGACTTCATTAGGGATGAGAAGAAGGATTGTTTTGCGGCAGTGAGTGCGGACTTGAAGTTAGTGAGGGACTGCTTGAACATAGCAAAGTGCTCTGTGGAATGAGATTTCTCCCATCTCTCAGACACCCTGGAAGCCCGTCTAAGGTCTTTGGTGAGGGTGGTGTTCCAGGGTTGTATGTTAGCATGAGGAGAGTTTTATGTGGGTGGTGGCCAAGTCAAGGGCAGTAGTAATTGAGTAGGAATTCCTGGCCTTGGTCTGGGCCATCACAGAGAGCTGGAAGAAGTAGAGTTACATGCCTTCCATCATATAAGAGTAACCCAATGCCAGCAGACCTGTCAAGACCCCTTTACAAGAACAGTGAACCCGTTATCCCACTTCGACTGGAAAGAGGCGCAAGACCATGACCCGGCTGTCAGTCTAATCAAACAACTGATAACCCAAGAGTCAGCGAAGCTGCCTGCAAATTCCCCGTCTGAAGCTAAACATCTGTGGAAGGAACGATGTAAACTATTCAAATTCCAAGATAAGTTGTGCCGGCGGTATATAAATTCAAGAACTCATGAGATGGCTTGGCAGATCATCGTGCCAAAAGCAGAAGTCCCCGTGGTCCTGAACGCTTACCACAATCAAACTGGTCACTTCGGATGGAAGAAGCTGGAAATGCTGTTGAAGGATAATTCTTTTGGGTCGGCATGCGAACATCCATTGAAAAGTGGCATAGGAGTTGTAAAGCCTGTAGCCTGAGAAGAAAGGATGTCCAGAGTCAGAAAGCCCCGTTCATCCCATTGTAACCAAACAACCCTTGGAACTAGTTGCATTGGATCACGTAAAATCTTGTAAATAATCCCCTGTACATAAATCCCCTTTTTCAAGAGAACCGTGCCCCGGGACATGGGATCAGGCACGGCCGCCATTCCCCATGACACAGCTAATTCCTTCTGACGCCTGATACCCGAGTACCCCACACCCTGGGGCGACACAAAAGCACAAGACTTTGTGGGATGTACACCAGAGTCCAGGAGCAGTGTCTGCAGGTGACACTGCTGTGTCTTCCACTGTTGTGTGTGCAAGACAATCCCCTGTCCATACTACATGCGAAGATGCCTTCTGTCCTTCACCTGTAGTTGCACAAGCAGAAATAGCACCATCATCAACCACGTCCTTGTCCCAGCGCAGCGTTCATGCTCCTCAGCCTCATCCGCCTCCACTTCACCCTCCACACCAGTCCCAAGCTGGAAGCACTGCAGCACTGCCTCGGCTAAGCGGCAACAGGCTGTGCTGAAGCTAATATGCGTAGGTGACAAACCCCACAACGCTGAAGAGTTGTGAACAGCTCTAAAACAGCCAGGCATGGTCATGTGTGACAATGGCCGGCGCCTGGTGGCGGCTCTGAGGCGAGGCGAGCTGACACATGTTCCATGCGTGGCCCATGTGCTCAACCTCGTGGTTCAGTGGTTTATTAAATCCTACCCGGAGCTGTCGGATCTGCTCGTCAAAGTACGCCACCTGTGTGCCCATTTTAGAAAATTACCTACTGCTTCTGCCGGCCTTGCCAGCTTTCAGCGGCGTTTGCAGCTTCCGGCTCACAGACTGGTGTGTGATGTCCCCACGCTTTGGAATTCCACACTGCACATGTTGGTCAGGATTTGTGAGCAGAAGAGGGCAGTTGTTGAGTACCAGCATCAACTAGGCCGTCGGTATACGGTTCAAACTCCACACATAAGACCTCAGGAGTGGACATGGATGTCCGACATATGTACCGTCCTCCAAAACTTTGAGGACTCCACCAAGATGGCAAGCGGCGATGACGCCATCATTAGCGTCACCATCCCGCTTCTCTGTCTTCTAAAACGCTCTCAGCTCAAAATCAAAGACAATGCATTGCAGGCGGAGCACGATGAGTTGGAGAAAAAAAACGTACTGGGTGATTACACACAGCCCAGCCTCATCTCATCCCAACGTGCATTGGAGGACTATGACGAGGAGGAGGATGAAGAAATAGAGCTACTTTCATGCGGAATTGACGGTAATACATGCACAACCGTCAGACCGTCGGTTCAGTGTGGTTGGCCAAAGGACAGAGGAGAGGAGGAGGAGGTCAGCATGGCCAGTCATGCTGTTGGTGAGGATCCTGAATCTTGCCTGTTAACAGTCTGGCGCACATGGCTGGCTTTATGTTACGCTGCCTGTCTCGTGACCCTCACGTTATCAACATCTTGGTGGACACTCATTACTGGTTGGTGACACTTTTAGGCCCACGCTACAAGCAGAACTTTATTTCTCTTATTCCCGAGGCGGAGAGGTCTACAAAAATGCTGCGGTACCAGAAGGCCATTATTGCAGAATTAATCAAAAAATTCCCTTCTGAAAACGCTAGCGGCAGAGGTCACAATTCGGTGGACAACGAAGGCGTCCGGTCGAGAGAGGCACAAGTCCAATCCAGCAGAGGTAGGGGAACACTCTCAAAGATCTGGGACAGTTTTCTCAGCAACTCCCGTACCACAGGCCCTGAGGTGCGGAGTAGTGTCACAAGGACTGCAAAGTTTGCAAAGATGCTGAGGGAGTACCTTGCCGATTGTACAAAAGTGCTCCTAGACTCCTCTGTGCCTTATTATTATTGGGTATCCAAGCTGGACACGTGGCAGTAATTGGCTCTCTACGCCTTGGAAGTCCAGGCCTGACCTGCCGCTAGCGTTTTGTCAGAGCGTGTTTTTAGTGCCGCAGGTGGAATCATTACTGAAAAACGCACCTGCCTGTCAACTGAAAATGCTGACAGGCTGACTCTGATCAAGATGAACAAGGGTTGGATTGGGCCAGACTTCACCACACCACCACCAAATGATAGCGAAATTTAAATTTTGTGCCAGTAAATTGCCATGCACCTCCGCACACCCACACATCGGTACACACTTCATGTCTTTGGCTACTTGCTGTACTTCTCCTCCTTCTCCTCCTCATCCGCCACCATCATATGATCAGTGCGACCATGGTTCATGACGCCACAAAAACATAATTTATTTACATCATATTTATGATGATGATGACCCTAACCATTCAAACGTTAGGCAGTAGTTTCATGTATACCCCACAAGGGTAAATGTTTTAGTCCATGTTTACAGAATGGGCATTACAAGTACAGGAGACCCAATCCTTTGTAATGGGAACAATATTTAGAGGCTCTCCTCCATGTTTCTTTCCAGGGGCATTGGGGTGCCTCCCAATTTTTGGCAGCCCTGCCAAAGAGCAATACTACAAAAGACCCACTTCCTTAAAATGGGTGTGGCGGCCCTGCGACCAGGGTGGCCACATAGGGAACTGCAGCCAGGTAGGAAGAAAGACAGTTTATAACATAGACACCCTCACAGAACACCACACCTCACTAGGAGGCAGCAGCCAACCCGGAGCCCGGAACTCTAGGCACGCAGGGGTTGGTGGGTTTAGAGGACAGTGGGTGAGAAGCATGTAGGTCAGGTGACAGAAGGTACAAGTAGAGGAAGAGGAGGAGGAAGGAGTGAGTAGGCCGAAGTAGGCTGAGCTGGAAAGACACAGTAGGCCAGAGTGAGGCGAGCAGCACAGATACCAAGCAGAAAGAGAGTGACACACGTCCCGTAGGGATTGGGCTAGATGGAGACGCAGAACCCACAGAGTCAGAGAAACCATGGAGAGAAAGCTCGTCCATAGCTGGCATCCCAGGGGAGTGTGAGGACAGAGACCGGACCAGCAGCACTGGGTCCGAGGAACTTGGCAGCACCGACCAACTACAGGCGGAGTAGTCTTCCCTATTGAAGCTGGAATCACACGGGTTAGAAGGAGCCTGGTAGTGCCTTGCAGGAGAGGGCTATTGCAGGCTAGACACACAACAGAGTGTCGGCTCTGACGGGGACCGAAGATTCACCCGGTATCCCCAGATTCACCGACGGGGAGCTCCAATTCCAAGTTGGAGTTCCCACAACAAGGATGAAAGGCACAGCAGCAACCACGAGGACTCAAAGGGTCCAAGCTGCCGCCATACAACCCGAAGAAACACTTAAAGAGAGAGAAACAGCCTGAAGGGACACTAGAAGGAGTGAGGGGTCTCAGAGTGACAACCTGGCTGCAGCCCATCCATCCATCCTCCTGGCAGAGAAGCGCTGCAGCGGTGGTCCCATCACTGACCACAACCCGTGGGTGGGGTCACGACAAACATTTATCCCTTGTAAATATTCCCTTTTACTTGTGAGAACCCGGGACACGGTCCTGACCAGGACCTCCGTAATATACCCAGCAGCAACCCGGTCCGGTACCGAGTACCCCGTCCCAGTGGGCTCCAAATGGGCATATTATTTAAAGAGGCCCTCATACACGTCTCTATCCAGGGGCATTGGGGTGCCTCCCAATTTTTGGCAGCCCTGCCTAGGACAATACTACAAAAGACCCACTTCCTTATAATGGGCACATTATATAAAGAGGCCTTCATGTACGTCTCCACCCAGGGGCATGGGAGGCCACACAATTTAAAAAAAAAAATCTTTCATATAATCCAAAAACTACCATCCCCCACCTCTGTGTCACCAGTGGGTCTGAGCCTTAATATTTTCTCCAGGAAAATCCATTTTGGTCTCATTTTGTAACGTTTTCTTGACAGTCCGTAAAAGTGGCGTAATAGTCTGACAACATTGTTCACAGCACGGACCTTGGGGTGTGAAATGCTTCCAGGGGGTCTTCCCCATGCTGTTCCCATGTCATTTCAGCACTGTCCTGATACTTTTGTGACATTTTTAGGGTTTTTCCATGCTGCCGGGGGTCATGCCAGAAAAATACTCGGGTCTCCCATAGGATAACATTGGACTCGGTGCTCGGGCCGAGTACTCGAGTGTCTTGGGATGCTCGGCCCGAGCTTTGAGCACCCGAGCATTTTAGTACTCGCTCATCTCTATTGATTATACAAAGTCTCTCATTGTCTTAATAATATGCGCTCAACACTCGGGGGTCTCTGAGGACTGGAGTGAAGCTTTTAGGGTACCTTTACACGCCGCTACAACAGGATGGATACAACCCGCTACTTCACGTGCATGAGCACGCCCAAACGGTTACAAACGGGAAACGCACCACCTTTACACGCCGCCACAAGGTGCGCTACGCTACGCTACATCTATAGCTAGATACATCGCCGGGTGTCTCAAGTAGCCATCTGTAGCTTACCTTACCTCATTTACACACCGCTACAACAAGCTAATATGGGCGGACCTGGTGCAGCAGGGACAACACATAGGCGTGCCACAATTGTGGATTAGGAGATGTCCGTACGCTGATAGGACAAAGCAAGAACATCATGATTGGGCAGGCATCGCAGGAGGCTGATTAATACATGACGCTCGAGCAATTGTGTAGTGTGACTGGGCAGCTCCTTAAATATGCCTCCCTATGCAGCGACTACCAATCGTCATGCAGGAGCTTCCTCCAATGATCGCTGATGGGGTGCGGTAACCCGGAGCCTGTGTCACGCCCCAGCTACATACCAGCTACATAGCATGGTGTAGAAACAACCCTTCTGTAGCTTCTTTACATGCCGATACAGCTCGCTGCAATCGGCTTTGTAGCCGCCTGTTTCAGAGCAGTGCTCGGAAACAGATGTATCTGTTGCCGGCTGCCTCCTACCGTCTTCACACGCCGCTACTACGGGCTATATTGACGACGCAAGCTACAATCGTAGCCTGTAGCGGGTTGTATCCATCCTGTTGTAGCGGCGTGTAAAGGTACCCTAAGGGTACCTTTACACGCCGCTACGGCAGGATGGATGCATCCCGCTACTTCACATGCACGAGCACGCTCAAACGGTTACAAACGGGAAACGCACCCTCTTTACACGCCGCCACAAGGTGCGCTACGCTACGCTACATCTATAGCTAGCTACATCGCCGGGTGTCTCAAGTAGCCAGCTGTAGCTCATTTACACACCGCTACAACAAGCTACTTTGGGCGGACCTGGTTCAGCAGGGACAACACATAGGCGTGCCACAATTGAGGAGTACGAGCCATCTGTACGCTGATAGGACAAAGCAATAACATCATGATTGGGCAGGCATCGCAGGAGGCTGAGTAATACAGCACGCTCGAGCAATTGTGTAGTGTGACTGGTCAGCTCCTTAAATATGCCTCCCTATGCAGCGACTACCAATCGTAACGCAGGAGCTTCCTCCAATGATCGCTGATGGGGCGCGGTAACACGGAGCCAGGGTCACGCCTTAGCTACATTGCAGCTACATCCCCGGGTGTCCAGAGTTCCCTTCCGTAACTTCTTTACACGCCGATGCATCTTGCTACAATCGGCTTTGTAGCCATCTGTTATTGAGCAGAGCTCGTAAACAAATGTATCTGTTGCCGGCTGTATCGTCACGTCTTCAGACGCCGCTACGACGGGCTATATTGGCGCTACAAGCTACATTTGTAGCCTGTAGCGGGATGCATCCGTGTAAAGGTACCCTTAGAGCCCCCTAATATAATCCCTTAGGGTACCTTTACACGCCGCGACGGCAGGCTGGATACATCGCGCTACTTCACGTGCACGAGCACGCTCAAACGGCTACAAACGGTCAACGCATCTCCTTTACACGCCGCGACAAGGTGCGCTACGCCACGCTACATCTATAGCTAGCTACATCGCCGGGTGTCTCAAGTAGCCAGCTGTAGCTTAGCGTACCCGCTTCACACGCCGCCACCACAGGGTGAGTGGGAGCAACAAAGGCAGGACGTAAAACACATAGGCGTGCCACAGTCCTGTACGCCGCGCCCAAACCACAACCATTGGCCAACACTACGGAGTTGTGATTGGGCACGACGGAAAGGGCGGATGGCCGAGACGTGACGTACCAGTGAGGGGAGTGAAGCACGGAATAAGCGGTTGTGACATGGCGGAGTGTGGCGAATGCATCTAAACCGATGGTAAAGCATCACCCAGGAGCGGTGGCAAGTCATCTACCCAGTGTGCATAAAAGTAGCGGTGCCGGGGCTATGTGTACGTAGTACAAGTGTTTGCCCTGTCACGCACGATCAGCGCTTGTGACAGCGGCGTGTGTAGATAGCGGCGAGGTGCGTTTCTGCGACACACATGAGCGGCTTACAACCCACAGTATGTGCGTTCTCTGTGTACATTGTATGTATCTATCTCTGGCAACAGATGTGAATGTAGTGGAACTGCTCCGTAGCAAACCTGGAAAGATCTGTGTGACAGTGTATTAGAAAACACCTGAGAAGAATATGTCCTGCATCAATGTGCTGTGTGCAGGTGACCCTCTGGCTAGAACAAAATAAAGGCTCATGTACGCACAATGGCCACAAACACTGTTAGCCAAAAGACTGGGAAAAAAACATGGCTACCCACACATATTGTCTGCACAATCCCAGCCAATAGGTGGCTATGACATCCCAGGCCCCCCACCCTAAACTCCATCACATTTCCCTCCTCCACCAAGTAAACAGGCTCACACATTTGTTTGGATCCAAAAAAGTATTTAATAAATCAAAATCATTCATCGTGACCTTGGATTACAAATTGTAACCAAAAATACATCCAAATAAAAGCAACAAATAAAGTGCATGTCACAATCTGCCAACACATTGCAGAGAGAGCAAATGGAACCCACATTGGAACCTGTGGAGCAGCAAAAAAAATTTCAAACAACATAAACTAACTAACTAACTAACTAAACCTCATGCACATTAGGAAACAAAAAAAAAAAAAATAATGGTCAACACAAAAGAAAAGGGGTGCAGCTACCCTGCTGTCACCTCCATTGCAAATTTAAATAAACCTCCCAGAACCAGCCAAACTACATGGCCTGGTCCTGCCAGCTCACTGCACCAGACCCATTGAAGTAGGAGCAGTAAGCGTCTCTACTGTCCCTGGCCTCCTGCCGAGTGCGGCCATGGCTCTGCGGCTGGAGTGGCACAATCACATGGCCCTCATTTTGCCAAGACCCTGGACGGAGCTCCCCTGTTGTAGCGTCTGCATGATCTACATAAGCTCCTGGCGTGTATGATGGCCTATCCCTACGACGCAGGAAGTTATGCAGCACACAGCAGGCCACCACTACCGCGTCAATAGACTCCGGTTTCATATGCATAGCTGTCATGAAAATGAATATTGCTCATGATTTTTAAGGTATTGGAGAGTCAGTCCAGGCTAACCCCTCATTCCCCCTCCCTTTTTGTTGGTTTCTGTGCAGTTTACATAGAAACAATTTCAGCATTCCCCAGCTTAAGCCATTTACGACGCCCCAATAAATAACTTCCAAGGGGGTAGAGCTGGACACCAGTTTAAACCAGCTGGCTCTCTAAAGAAAATCCTTTGTCTAAAATTCACAGTGGTTTCAATATCGAATTTAAGACGACCCGATCATACCACAAACACATAATGCATATTTTTAGATTACTTACCGTGTTGTGTATTCAATGATGTATTTTGTACAGTTGTACAACGTTCAGGAACCTGGGAAGGGATTGCTGGCATTCCAAATAAGACCATCAAGTCATATTTGGTATCAAACTTCTCAGAATCACCTGACCTGGAAAATGAGCCATATCTTATGTCTGTGAGCCCCCCCCATCTCTAGATATGGAAAATGGGGATTCATTAAGTCTGGTGAGAGAGGATGGCTCAGCAGACACGCCCACAAAAGAGGGCTCACTCTGCGAAGGGGGGTCAAAGACTCTCCCAGTTTCATAAAAGCAAATAGGACATTTTTTGGGTCTTTCTGCTCTTGAGGTCTGACAGTCCACACCAGCTAACTGTCGACAGAATCTACCCATCCAGGAGAAGGGCCTCCTCCAAGAAACTAAGTACCAAGCCTGACTAGGTCTGAAACTTTTCTTACGGTATTCCTTTTTATTTTTTATAACTGTTATTCATACATGTAATTTGTCTCTTATATAATATTCTGTAAATCTTTGTAATCACTGCCATCTTCGGAGTAAACTATTTTAATTTACTAGTTGCGATCTCCTTGTCCTATGAACGATTTATCACGTCCTCCCTGCTCATTTTTTACGCTATCGCACAGGTTACCGATCCACCTGAAAGAGGTCGGTGGTGGCAGCATACTTCTGTATTTATGTGATATTGTGGCCTGAGGGTGACTGGATTGAGGTATATATACGTTCCTGGCAGGAACTGGTGGTATATATACATCCTGTCACATCACGTGCCGCAGTAGACAACATAAATTAGAGCAGCTGGGCACCTTTCTTATCCTCTGGCAATACCGGATTTGACCAGCAGGCTAAGGGGGCGCCAGAGAGCTGCAGGTCCTGACTAAGCTAATCGTGACAATAGCCGTATGAAAAATCCGGAATCTATTCGCCATTATCCCAAACGCATTTTCAACTACACGGCGGGCCCGGGATAGCCGGTAGTTGAAAATGCGTCTCTCAGAAGTAAGGGCCCTCTGGGGATATGGCCGCAGTAGGTGCTCCTGAAGTGGGAATGCTTCATCCGCCACAAACGCAAAGTTGAGATGTTCGGTCGTGTGCTCATTTGAGGGTAAGTTTAGCCCACCATTCCCTAGTAGTGTTGCCAAGGAGCTTCGGGCAAACACACCCCCATCTGAGTTGCGACCGTTCATTCCAACATCCACGTAGAGGAACTCATAGTTGGCATCTACTACAGCCATGAGGATTATACTACAATACCCTTTGTAATTGAAAAACAAAGAGCCAGAGTTGGCAGGTTTGGTAATCCTCACGTGCTTACCATCCAATGCCCCGCCACAGTTGAAGAAGTTCCACCGGGTTTCAAACCCTCGGGCTACTTCCAGCCATTCTGCGGCGGTTAGAGGCATTTTCATGTAGGCTGGCTGCAGAGCTCTCCAGATGGCCCAACACGTTTCAGGGATCAGGCGGCTCAGCAGGGGCAGGGAGACACGTGACATGTATGTGAGTGATGTCATGGACTGCCCTGTAGCCAGGAACCGCAAAGTGATCGCCAACCGCTCAGCAGGTGATACTGATGGGCGCATTATAGTGTCCTGACGCGCTATCATTGGCCCTACACGCTCCAATAGGAAGGTGAAACAGTCCTCGGGCATACGGAGATAGTTTCGGTAATCATCAGGACAGTTAATCTCCAGCTCCCGCAACAGCTGCATGTGGCCCCGGGTTTGCCGCCTGAGAAGCCAATCACGGGTCCACAACCGCCGCTGTCTGCGCCTCATCAACCTTTCATACCGATCCTGATACCACATTTGCTCTTCCACCAACGCAAGAGCCACGATAACATTGCGGTCATGGATATTCTGCATCCTCAATATCAGCACCTGTAGATGAGAAACACAACATGAGTAGGTAGAACAATATGTGCCAATGTCAGCAGGTTAAGCAAGCCACACCTATTTTTGAGGACACACTATAGCCAACTGGAGGGGAACTTGCGTCAGGCCCCGAAACACATCCCTGAAGCCAGGAAAGGCAAACACCCAGTAGTCACCCCAATCAAAATGGAAGACGCCCAATGATAATGGCCTCCTCTACATCAACTTCTATGGGAGTTTGTCAAAGTAAAACATCTGCACCTAGGTGGGTTAGAAAGGGACATGTGTCACCAATAATGTATGATAACAATTTTGCAGATGCCATTACACAGACCATAATGAAAATGTGGCCATTTACTATTCTGGGAGGTAAAACAAACAATACGTACCCCGCTAGGCTGGTCAAGTAAGCTTACAAGAAGCCAACAACTTTGCACATGAGTGAGGTTGGGTAACCATGGTTACATATGTTTTTGCTGGTGGCATTTGTCCAAACCATCTATGTTATGTCTTCAGTGCCACACCTCCAAGCCATGTGTCATCCTATCCCCGTTCGACCCAGTCTCCATTGGCCACAACCAGTATGCAGACATTGATCCAGGTGACAGGAGTAACACATTTCTGTCTACAGTCCTGCAGCCAATCTCCTGTATGGTGTCTGGAAACAAACACAGCAATGTATATGTTCAAATATTCATAAGCACCAAACCAAATGCCTACTCCAAGTCCACACAGTACACTATATCTTCCCCAGCAATACAGACCCCTATACACTACGCTAAAACAGTGTCCTGCGGTCGCAAATAAAAACAACATATGCACCCACACCCCGCCATTTCCATGTGTGTCCACAGATACTTACTTAATGGGTCTGGCCAGCAAGCGTAATGTTTGCCGGCATGCGGACCTTTTAAAGGGCCGCCAACCTATCACGATACAGCGATCTCCACCAATTAGCGGAGGTTAATTGCGCCCCCAGGTGTCCCATTACGCTGTGCGTCATTGTGTCCGCTGTGATTGGTTTAGCGGACTATAAAGCCAGGCCAATGGCCACTACACCTTGTCCAGAGGTCCATGTGCATTGAGCTACTAGTGTCCTGCCTATCTTCTGCTGCTCTGACGGTAAGCCTCTTTAGCGGTTTCTATGAAAGTGCACGGGACGCTGATGCTTGTATTGGTGGCCGCTTAGGCATTGTGTGTATGGGCATCTTTGATACGGCCTTTAATTTTGGCCCTCTAATTAGACAGATGGGTCAGTTTTTCTACTGTATGGTAATAGCCAGGTATAGCCACTACTGGTATTGTGTGTGTATACATTTGGTCTCTGATGTAATTTGTGAGTGAAACATATAAAGTAGAGATTTAGAACTGTCATGCACATCAGCATTTGATGGCTGCAATTATTGGTCCCTTCATTGCAGGGATTCTTGTTACCTCAGTAACAATTGTATTCCCATGGATGGCCACACAACTACATGATGATGTGTTTGCACATTACATGTAGTATGTGCAGTCTTGCCACAAACCACGCCCTCCTTTCTCATCTGCTTAATGTTAACCATTTTGCTCACCCAAAAGGTAGTAGCTACCACACAATGTCTTTGCTCACATGTTGGCCTACAGGTTGGTACGCACACACCGTCTCCAGGTGTTGTTTTAATATGGACAGTGGGTTCTTAAATCAGGTTTAACACATGTTTAGGGGGCCACAGAGTACCTGACATGTGTAATTTTGTCACATATGTCTTTTACTTTGGACCGGTGTGACATTGTGCAAATGGCACACATAGGCCAAGTTGTAATAACAGTTATTGCTGCCTATAATGTACATATGAGAACCTTATGAGCATGTAAATTATGTTCACAAGGTTTTGACAGATCGATATGGCTTGTGTCGTGACGGTCTGGATTGGCTGTGTTTTGTCTTCCCCAGATGCCGAGGTGTTCTGTGGAATTTGAAACCCAGCTTCTCACGGAGTATCAGCGGCACGAATGTTTGTGGCGCAGCTCGCTGCCTCAATATAAAAACCAGGCAGCGAGGTCCGAGGCCTACACCACTCTTGTGGCTCTAGCCAATCGCTTGGAGCCAAGGGTAGGCAGGAGTTGGGACCAGTATGCGGTGGCCTTGAAAATCAAAAACATGCGGCAGTCGTTCATGCGGGCTCACAATGAATACCTGCGCCGTCGCTCAGGAGCTGGAGCTGAGGAGGTACCATCACCTACCCTATGGTACTATCCCCTCTTCACCTTCATCCTGGGCGAGGTGAGGTCGCGTGGAACGACCACCAACTGCCCCGTTGCTGCGTCCCATGTAGGCCCGGATGAGTCACCATCTGCGCCACAGGAGGTGGGTAATCGTGTTACAGTGTTGGCCCACAATGTTTCCTTCACATGTGTGGTTTGCCCAAACCAGAACTAGCACACTTTTGACACATTTTCGGCCTTGGTGTGGGAAACCTTTTTCTGTCAGGGAATCTTGCCTCCTTCCATGATTTTGGCTTATATGAATTTAACGCAGAGAGCCGCATTCCAAAATAGCATTTCCACCAAATATCGGTACACCGGAAAAATGACATGTGTAACGAAGTTTAAATTATTATAGCATTAAAATGAAAGAGGCACATAGTGCCATCTACTACAATTTTGCTGCCACACATGTGTGTTGGCTCTGGTGCAAGTGGGTTTTAGTACTTTGAAGGTTTGATGGTTTTACATCATATTAGTAATACAAATGGGAAGGTGCCCAACTTCTGTGTTTGGCCAGCCCAGCCCCCAGTATCAAGGTGTTGTGGTGACATGTACTAATTGGGTTACGGCTCTCTGTGACTGACACCTAAATCTGTATTGTGCTGAGTACCGGGAATCGTAGAGGTGAGTGTCCAGGCGCAATACAGGTTTTGGTGTTGTAAAAGTTTGGTGGGTTGCTGTTTGTAGATTCCTTCCATATATATTTTGTTAGTGCCTTTACTTTAGTGGGAGTGGTATATTGTGTCCTGTGTCCATGGTATGGTGTGGTCCTTGCCGTCACTAATGTTTTGTTTTGTTTCCTCTCCCCCCCACAGGCCCCAGAAGAGGACGGCTCCATTGCGGAGCATTCTGTCGCTGATGATGCTCAGCCCATTACATCTGGGGCTGAGCAGGAGGGCGGGGCGAGTGATGTGGGTCCGGGCCCAGGGCCCAGCTCCAGGATCCGTCGTCGCCGACGTCCTGCACCACCAGAGACGGAGCTGGGCACCTGGGCCCGACGCGTTCTGTTGGATGAACAGCGGACCCACATCGACAGCAACGCCCTCTACATGAGCGACAGAATGCGAGGGATGGAGCCGCTCCAGAAAAAGATCCTTCTGAGGGTCTTCAACAATGCCGCTGATGCTGCCGATGATGGGGCCCTTCAATGGGGCTGCCACGTCCCCCCCCCCATGCAACACACCTTGTGGCCCCTTTCCCCAGCTGCCCCATCTCGGCCCGTGAGAAGACCGGCCCCGCCACAGTCACCCCATCCCCCCTCAACACGTCGTCGTACAACCAGACGTTCACGGGCAGGTCGGGGCTGCCCTCAGAGGAGGGGGATGCAGGCATTGTCAGAGCCGACAGAAGATGAATAATTTGGACACTAGTAGCCAATGCACCAAATTGGCACTCTGGACTTTTGCATCTGTAGGAACCTACTTTTGTTTCTACCTGTTTTTTTTGGATTACTTTTTAGCAGACTTGCTTAATATGATTTCTTTGTTACTTTACCTTTTTGACTTTATTAAATTTTGGAGGATACTCAATTGTGTGGTCTTTTTGGTATATGGGTTGGGGGGGCAGCGTGGGTGAATGGTGTTGTGCACAATATAGCTTGGGCCAGGCCACACAATATGGGCCAATGGCCTCAGAGTAGGACGACCATAGGTTCCTTTGTACTGTGTTAGCACTTTCACAAAGAGGTGTGGTAATGTGTGTGAGATATTTACCTGTAGAACATCTCTTCCACCCAATGATGACATGAGAGCAAAAATACAAAGGTAAACAAACATTTTATTCGCTACATACATGTGTGTAAGCCATATGCCACAATACACATAATGCAGCTTCCACATAGGTGTAGCATCCAAGATCCTCATGGTCCCAATGTGGGACAGTATAGGTACAGAAGCCAAAGGGATGGGCAGTCCACACTCCTCATGGTCCCAATGTGGGACAGTATAGGTACAGAAGCCAAAGGGATGGCCAGTCCACACTCCTCATGGTCCCAATGTGGGACAGTATAGGTACAGAAGCCAAAGGGATGGCCAGTCCACACTCCTCATGGTCCCAATGTGGGACAGTATAGGTACAGAAGCCAAAGGGATGGGCAGTCCACACTCCTCATGGTCCCAATGTGGGACAGTATAGGTACAGAAGCCAAAGGGATGGGCAGTCCACACTCCTCATGGTCCCAATGTGAGACAGTATAGGTACAGAAGCCAAAGGGATGGGCAGTCCACACTCCTCATGGTCCCAATGTGGGACACTATAAGAAAATAGCCCAACGGGGGCAAAAAAAAAACAAACACATTACCACATTTTTAAGCCAGCAAGGCAACTTGGGTAATTTGTTAGCGTCCAACTAGGACTACAGTTTTTTGTGGCCTTGTTTGGCCTGAATACAATGCAGCCAGCAACTTCATGGCTGGGATCCATGTTCTGGACATAGGCCCTCCAGCATTTGACCCAGCCGTGCAAGGTCCTGCAGGCCACGCTGCAAAGCCCTGGACATGCGGGACACAAACGCCTGATGGGCAACGACGAATTCCTCCATGGTAGGGGCACCTGTATTGGGAGTAAACACATACTTTAGGACACAGCAGTCGCTGGTGATGGGTAGGCAGGACTGCACACAACCATCCACTTACCCTGTTCCTCCAAATCCACATCAACATCAGACGGGGACAGAGATGGGCTCAAGCTCCATCCAGATGAACCCGCACGTTCACCATCTGCATGAATAGTTAAACAACATTGTTAACTTTGTGGACTGAAATCGTGTTGTGCAAGATGAAATTAAAGGAACAGTGTGCAGGGTGTATGTGGCAACATAACACACTTACCACCATAGTCACTGTGTGGGGACATGGTCACCCCAGGACTCGCCACTGAGCTGGAGACAGTGGGAGGTGGTGTTACTCCCTGCCTGGGGCTCCGTGGCCACATTACGTGGTTTGATGGTAACAGGGATCCTGGACTACAGGGCACACCCTCCTCTGGCCCAACAGGTGCTTCCAGCTCCTGGCCCTCCTGTGGGGAGGTGATCTCGTCCTCCTCCAGCCAACCAGATGACGACACCTCGTCACACTCAAGCGGGCTGCCAGGTGGTGACTGCTCCTCCAGGTCCTCTGTCCCGGTAGGTGACTGCAGGTCTTGCTCCTGAGGCCCGGGGGAATGTGTGGAGCTTGTGGCCAAGGGTGCCACTTCAGCCAGATGTGGCGGTGTTGTGGATGGGCCACCTGGGGGTGGGGCATGGGGCCCTTCTTCAGATGATGATTCTGAAGCTATTCCCGAAGAAAAAAGAAAAAAGTGCTAAAATCGTACAAACACATTATTCCCATACATATAGGTCATGTGGCTATGTATTTGACAGCTAACTTAGCCTCAACCAGTGATGCTGGATGCATACCCTCACGTTGTATGCATGTACTGTGCGTGTGTAAAATTGAGTGCGCTGACTGGAGGACCACAAC
>JARQOC010000003.1:878106467-878186978 GCA_033576535.1 Allobates femoralis | reverse complement strand
CCAGCATGCTGTGCCTGGTACCAGGATAAATAACGGGTTACTAAGCACAGTGCACTGGTAACCAGGGTTCACATCGGGTTACTAAGTAGAGCGCTGCACTTAGTAACCCAATGTTTATCCTGTTACCAGCGATCTCCTGTTTAGTAACCCGATGTGTTCCCGGGTTACCAGGGAACACATCGGGTTACAAGGGCGTCACACACGCCGATGTGTGATGCCCAGTGGGCAACCAACGACGGGAAAACGGTGCTGGCCATTTACCAACTATCAGCAAGCTGATGGCTGGTCGTTAGTCGCTATGAGGTCGCTGCAACGTCACAAGTTGCAGTGACATCGTTAAAGCTGTCACAATGTGTAAACTGGCCTTTATTAAACCTGTTTTCTTCAAGGGACTTTTTTCCTGTGTGAATGCTACCAGCTTATAGTATATGTGACCCAATGATTGCAGGTCTATGTCCCCTGAAGAAACTAAAAAATACAGGAAATATTTTTGAATATAAAAATTATAAAAGTTTAGATCACCCCTTTTTCACAATTACATTTTTTTTAAAACAAACATATTTAGTATTGTCTCGTTTGTAAAAATTCAATCTACTAAAACATAGAATTTATTTATCCATTTGTGAAACACCCAAACCGGATATCTAATTTCCTACAGTCTACAACCACAATTGACCACCTTGGATAGGATACCCTCTTATCCATTTTTTACCTTAAAGCGAACCTGTCACCCCCTCCAGACATCTAAAAATACCATAGCCACCTTCTGTAGCACTAAGGCTGCATTCTGACAAGGTGTCTATAGCATTTATGCTCCCTTGATTCACTGAAATAAAGACTTATATAAAATCTGTTTCAAACCAGATCCAAGACCGGGAGGCGGGTTTTCAAGTGTCTGTCTCCCTCCTCTGTGGTGTCAGTCATCCCTCTCTGCTCTCTGTGCACCGCCTCCAGGGCCATCTCCCTGCATTACAGAGCTTTGTCAGCTCTGCTACAACATAGAGCTGCTGTTATAGGAGAACCCACAGTAGTAAATCTAGCAGGAGGATCCTGAGCAGAGAAAGTACTGCCTGCTACATAGCAGCCTTGAGCTGTCAGCAGTGCAGCAGAGTTGAGTTTGTGCTTTAGATCATAGGCTGAGGAGCAATGCTGCTGTTTACAAGAAACTGAAAGTGAAAACTGCTCAGCTCAAGGGCTATGTAGCAGGCAGTGCTCTGTCTGCTCAGGGTCCTCCTGCTAGATTTACTACTGTGAGGTCTCCTATAACAGCAGCTCTATGTTGTAGCAGAGCTGACAAAGCTCTGTAATGCAGGGAGATGGCCCTGGAGGTGGTGCACAGAGAGCAGAGAGGGATGACTGACACCACAGAGGAGGGAGACAGACACATGAAAACCCGCCTCCCGGTCTTGGATCAGGTTTGAAACAGATCTTACAAAAGTCTTTATTTCAGTGAATCAAGGGAGCATAAATGCTATAGACACCTGCTCAGAATGCAGCCTTAGTGCTGCAGAAGGTGGCTATGGTATTTTTAGATGCCTGGAGGGGGTGACAGGTTCGCTTTAAGAGTCTACTCCACATAATCTGCGTATGCCATGGACTAATATGTACAGTGTGATATACTGCCACACCATGACCAGACCACACACTATTACCACCACATACTAACTGTATAATATCACATACAGAGAACAAATACCGCCACCCTGGGACCAGACCAGATATTACCTCCACATAGTGACCGAAAAATGCCATTCCCCTTATAGATGCCCCTTACCTGTATCGGTCTTCCTTTGCCCTTTCCCTTTCCCGGTGGTCAGGTTCATCTCAGTGTCGGTGATGTTCTCTTCCATGATGTCCGTCTTCTGAGCTGTTCAGAAGTGAGATGATGAGAGGGGAACCTTCTCCGATACAGCGAGGTGCAGAAATGAAAGCCGAACACCACCACAAGGTCCAAAAATAAGAATAAAAGACTTTCTGTGGTTTGTGAGAAGTGACAATTGCTTCATTTCTATTGCACTGGTCGCCATAAATAGTAAATGTGCTCAGCCCACAGGAGAAGCATCTTCACCTTCAGCTCAATGTCAATCAGCTGCACCAAAGGACATTTGTTTTATCTAATAATTGTACACATCTTTGTGGCCTAGAGACCCCCTGCTGCCTGCGACGTCTGTTCCTTTGTTCCTGCCCCTGAAAGCACCAACAGCGTTATTATGTAGTACTGCGAACTGTTATGTCTCTATGTATATGCTGTGATGTTTCTGTGTATAACATGTATTGTGTTATAAAATGTAGTAGTGCTAACCAGGTTAGTGTTAGATAATATGTAACATAGTATTTATATAATGTGTGTATAGAGTACAGATAATACAGTGATCACTGGTGACATTATACACTGGAGCTCTGTATAGAGTGTATTGTGTATAGGTAATACATTGATCACCAGTGACATTACACACAGGAGCTCTGTATATAGTGTACAGGTTATACAGTGATCACTGGTGACATTATACACAGGAGCTCTGCATATAGTGTACAGATAATACAGTGATCACTGGTGACATTATACACAGGATCTCTGTATATAGTGTACAGATAATACATGATCACTGGTGACATTATACACAGGAGCTCTATATATATAGTGTACAGGTAATACAGTGATCACCGGTGACATTACACAGGAGCTCTGTATATAGTGTACAATAATACAGTTATCACCAGTGACATTACACACAGGAGCTCTGTATATAGTGTACAGGTAATACAGTGATCACTGGTGACATTATACACAGGAGCTCTGTATATAGTGTACAGGTAATACAGTGATCACTGGTGACATTATACACAGGAGCTCTGTATTTAGTGTACAGGTAATACAGTGATCACTGGTGACATTATACACAGGAGCTCTATATATAGTGTACAGATAATACAGTGATCACTGGTGACATTATACACAGGACCTCTGTATATAGTGTACAGATAATACATGATCACTGGTGACATACACAGGAGCTTTGTATATAGTGTGCAGATAATATAGTGATCACTGGTGACATTATACACAGGAGCTCTGTATATAGTGTACAGGTAATACAGTGATCACTGGTGAAGTACACAGGAGCTCTGTATATAGTGTACAGGTAATACAGTGATCACTGGTGAAGTACACAGGAGCTCTGTATATAGTGTACAGGTAATACAGTGATCACTGGTGAAGTACACAGGAGCTCTGTATATAGTGTACAGGTAATACAGTGATCACTGGTGACATTATACACAGGAGCTCTGTATATAGTGTACAGATAATACAGTGATCACTGGTAACATTATGCACAGGAGCTCTGTATATAGTGTACAGATAATACAATGATCACTGGTGAAATTATACACAGGAGCTCTGTATATAGTGTACAGATAATAAAGTGATCACTGGTGACATTATGCACAGGGGCTCTGTATATAGTGTACAGATAATAAAGTGATCACTGGTGACATTATACACAGGAGCTCTGTATATAGTGTACAGATAATACATGATCACTGGTGACATTATGCACAGGAGCTCTGTATATAGTGTACAGATAATACGATGATCACTGGTGACATTATACACAGGAGCTCTGTATATAGTGTACAGGTAATACAGTGATCACTGGTGACATACACAGGAGCTCTGTATATAGTGTACAGGTAATACAGTGATAACTGGTGACATTATACACAGGAGCTCTGTATATAGTGTACAAGTTATACAGTGATCACTGGTGAAGTACACAGGAGCTCTGTATATAGTGTACAGGTAATACAGTGATCACTGGTGACATTATACACAGGAGCTCTGTATATAGAGTACAGATAATAAAGTGATCACTGGTGACATTATCACAGGAGCTCTGTATATAGTGTACAGATAATACAGTGATCACTGGTGACATTATACACAGGGGCTCTGTATATAGTGTACAGGTAATACAGTGATCACTGTGACATACACAGGAGCTCTGTATATAGTGTACAGATAATAAAGTGATCACTGGTGACATACACAGGAGCTCTGTATATAGTGTACAGGTAATACAGTGATCACTGGTGACATTATACACAGGAGCTCTGTATATAGTGTAAAGGTAATACAGTGATCACTGGTGACATTATACACAGAGCTCTGTATATAGTGTACAGATAATAAAGTAATCACTGGTGACATTATGCACAGGGGCTCTGTATATAGTGTACAGATAATAAAGTGATCACTGGTGACATTATCACAGGAGCTCTGTATATATGTGTACAGGTAATACAGTGATCACTGGTGAAGTACACAGGAGCTCTGTATATAGTGTACAGGTAATACAGTGATCACTGGTGACATTATACACAGGAGCTCTGTATATAGTGTACAGGTAATACAGTGATCACTAGTGACATTATGCACAGGAGCTACTGTATATAGTGTACAGATAATACATGATCACTGGTGACATAACACAGGAGCTCTGTATATAGTGTACAGATAATAAAGTGATCACTGGTGACATTATCTACAGGGGCTCTGTATACAGTGTTCAGATAATAAAGTGATCACGTGTGACATTATGCAAAGGAGCTCTGTATATAGTGTACAGATAATAAAGTGATCACTGGTGACATTATGCACAGGAGCTCTGTATATAGTGTACAGGTAATACAGTGATCACTGGTGACATACACAGGAGCTCTGTATATAGTGTACAGATAATAAAGTGATCACTGGTGACATACACAGGAGCTCTGTATATAGTGTACAGGTAATACAGTGATCACTGGTGACATTATACACAGGAGCTCTGTATATAGTGTAAAGGTAATACAGTGATCACTGGTGACATTATACACAGGAGCTCTGTATATAGTGTACAGATAATAAAGTAATCACTGGTGACATTATGCACAGGGCTCTGTATATAGTGTACAGATAATAAAGTGATCACTGGTGACATTATACACAGGAGCTCTGTATATAGTGTACAGGTAATACAGTGATCACTGGTGAAGTAACACAGGAGCTCTGTATATAGTGTACAGGTAATACAGTGATCACGGGTGACATTATACACAGGAGCTCTGTATATAGAGTACAGATAATAAAGTGATCACTGGTGACATTATGCACAGGGCTCTGTATATAGTGTACAGATAATACAGTGATCACTGGTGACATTATACACAGGAGCTCAGTATATAGTGTACAGGTAATACAGTGATCACTGGTGACATACACAGGAGCTCTGTATATAGTGTACAGATAATAAAGTGATCACTGGTGACATACACAGGAGCTCTGTATATAGTGTACAGATAATACATGATCACTGGTGACATACACAGGAGCTCTGTATATAGTGTACAGATAATACATGATCACTGGTGACATCCACAGGAGCTTTGTATATAGTGTACAGATAATACAGTGATCACTGGTGACATTATACACAGGAGCTCTGTATATAGTGTACAGGTAATACAGTGATCACTGGTGAAGTACACAGGAGCTCTGTATATAGTGTACAGATAATACAGTAATCACTGGTGACATTATGCACAGGAGCTCTGTATATAGTGTACAGATAATACAATGATCACTGGTGACATTATACACAGGAGCTCTGTATATAGTGTACAGGTAATACAGTGATCACTGGTGACATTATGCACAGGAGCTCTGTATATAATGTACAGATAATACAGTGATCACTGGTGACATTATACACAGGAGCTCTGTATATAGTGTACAGGTAATACAGTGATCACTGTTGACATACACAGGAGCTCTGTATATAGTGTACAGGTAATACAGTGATAACTGGTGACATTATACACAGGAGCTCTGTATATAGTGTACAGGTAATACAGTGATCACTGGTGACATACACAGGAGCTCTGTATATAGTGTACAGATAATAAAGTGATCATTGGTGACATACAAAGGAGCTCTGTATATATTGTACAGGTAATACAGTGATCACTGGTGACATTATACACAGGAGCTCTGTATATAGTGTACAGATAATAAAGTGATCACTGGGACATTATGCACAGGGGCTCTGTATATAGTGTACAGATAATAAAGTGATCACTGGTGACATTATACACAGGAGCTCTGTAATATAGTGTACAGGTAATACAGTGATCACTGGTGACATTATACACAGGAGCTCTGTATATAGAGTACAGATAATAAGTGATCACTGGTGACATTATGCACAGGGGCTCAGTATATAGTGTACAGGTAATACATGATCACTGGTGACATTATACACAGGGCTCTGTATATAGTGTACAGATAATACATGATCACTGATGACATTACACAGGAGCTCTGTATATAGTGTACAGATAATAAAGTGATCACTGGTGACATTATGCACAGGGGCTCTGTATATAGTGTACAGATAATAAAGTGATCACTGGTGACATACACATTAGGTCTGTATATAGTGTACAGATAATAAAGTGATCACTGGTGACATTATACACAGGGCTCTGTATACAGTGTACAGATAATACAGTGATCACTGGTGAAGTACACAGGAGCTCTGTATAGAGTGTACAGGTAATACAGTGATCACTGGTGACATTATGCACAGGAGCTCTATATATAGTGTACAGGTAATATAGTGATCACTGGTGACATACACAGGAGCTCTGTATATAGTGTACAGTAATACAGTGATAACTGGTGACATTATACACAGGAGCTCTGTATATAGTGTACAGGTAATACAGTGATCACTGGTGACATACACAGGAGCTCTGTATATAGTGTACAGATAATAAAGTGATCACTGGTGACATACACAGGAGCTCTGTATATATTGTACAGGTAATACAGTGATCACTGGTGACATTATACACAGGAGCTCTGTATATAGTGTAAAGATAATACAGTGATCATTGGTGACATTATACACAGGAGCTCTGTAAACAGTGTACAGATAATATAGTGATCACTGGTGACATTATACACAGGAGCTCTGTATATAGTGTACAGGTAATACAGTGATCACTGGTGACATTATACACAGGAGCTCTGTATATAGTGTACAGATAATAAAGTGATCACTGGTGACATTATGCACAGGGGCTCTGTATATAGTGTACAGGTAATACAGTGATCACTGGTGACATTATACACAGGAGCTCTGTATATAGTGTACAGATAATACATGATCACTGATGACATTACACAGGAGCTCTGTATATAGTGTAAAGATAATACAGTGATCATTGGTGACATTATACACAGGAGCTCTGTAAACAGTGTACAGATAATATAGTGATCACTGGTGACATTATACACAGGAGCTCTGTATATAGTGTACAGGTAATACAGTGATCACTGGTGACATTATACACAGGAGCTCTGTATACAGTGTACAGATAATAAAGTGATTACTGGTGACATTATACACAGGAGCTCTGTATATAGTGTACAGATAATACAGTGATCACTGCAGTGGCGGACCTTATGCCAAGTGGGCCCTGGTGCAGAGGAGTGGGGCGGGGGGGTGCTAGTGGATGTCAGCAAGGAGCGAGGGGGGGTGTGCTAGTGGATGTCGTCGAGGGGCGGGGGAGCGGGGGGGTTTGCTAGTGGATGTCGGTGAAGGGGGGTTTGCTAGTGGATGTCGATGAGGAGCCGACATATATATTTGTTTTATCTAATAATTGTACGCATCTTTGAGGCCTAGAGACCCCCTCCTGCCTGCGACGTCTGTTCCTTTGTTCCTGCCCTGAAAACACCAACAGCGTTATTATGTAGTACTGCAAACTGTTATTTCTCTATGTATATGCTGTGATGTTTCTTTGTATAACATGTATTGTGTTATAAAATGTAGTAGTGCTAACCAGGTTAATGTTAGATAATATGTAACATAGTATTTATAGGAATAATGTGTGTATAGTGTACAGATAATACAGTGATAACTGGTGACATTATACACAGGAGCTCTGTATATAGTGTACAGGTAATACAGTGATCACTGGTGATGTACACAGGAGCTCTGTATATAGTGTACAGGTAATACAATGATCACTGGGGACATTATACACAGAAGCTCTGTATATAGTGTACAGATAATACAGTGATAACTGGTGACATTATACACAGGAGCTCTGTATATAGTGTACAGATAATACATGATCACTGGTGACATACACAGGAGCTCTGTATATAGTGTACAGATAAAACAGTGATAACTGGTGACATTATACACAGGAGCTCTGTATATAGTGTACAGGTAATACAGTGATCACTGGTGATGTACACAGGAGCTCTGTATATAGTGTACAGGTAATACAATGATCACTGGGGACATTATACACAGAAGCTCTGTATATAGTGTACAGATAATACAGTGATAACTGGTGACATTATACACAGGAGCTCTGTATATAGTGTACAGATAATACATGATCACTGGTGACATACACAGGAGCTCTGTATATAGTGTACAGGTAATACAGTGATCACTGGTGACATTATACACAGGAGCTCTGTATATAGTGTACAGATAATACAGTGATCACTGGTGACATTATACACAGGAGCTCTGTATAAAGTGTACAGATAATAAAGTGATCACTGGTGACATTATGCACAGGGGCTCTGTATATAGTGTACAGATAATACATGATCACTGGTGACATACACATTAGCTCTGTATATAGTGTACAGGTAATATGTGGAGCCCCCACGGGACGGGCGTACTCGGTGCCGGACCGGTCGGTGCCGGGGAAGTCACGGGTGGCTTGGTCCGGACCGTGTCCCTGGGCCCGCACAATAAGATGGGGAATATTTACAAGGGGATTTGTCACGGGTGACGCCACCCACTTGGTGCGGCCAGTGATGGGGCCGCCGCTGCCGCAGAACCTCCGGGGGTGATGTGATGGCAGCGGAGATGGTGTAGTTCCAGTGGGAAGAACTGTATCCCCCGGGGCAGTAAGGGTTAAAGTCCATTGGGGTTATAGATGGTGGAGACTGGGTTAAAGGACACACACTCACGTTTGGTAGACACTGGGGCACTTCTCCTTCTCTCCTGAGGCGGCAGAGCTGACAGTCTTGTAGCAGGGGGAAGCTCTCTGTGCTGAATCTGGAGTAAAGGTCGCAATCAATACACAGACTCACAGTTTTGCTGTTTTCCAAAGCTTTACTACTGATGTTACTGCAGATTATAGTCCACGGAGTCTGTAATGGGGCTGAGCTCTCTTCCCACCCTGTCCGGGGTTGTCAGCGTCCTTATGCTGCACTGTGTGTGTGCCCTGGCTGCTGCTATTAGCTGAGCTGCTGGGATTCCTCACGTCTCTCTCTCTGTATTCTGCTGGTACCACTTGGCTAGGCAACTTGAGTCCTCTGTGCTGTGCTGACCCCTCCGTGTTGCTTCGCTCTGGTACTAGGGGCATCTAGAGATCCCACTGTTCCGGGATTCACTGTGCTGTGGGTGCCAGACACAGTACCGGATCCGGTGTCCGTTTCTGTGCGTTCTTCTGGGGCAAGTGAAGGTATCACTCCAGCTCCCAGACGTGTTCTTCAGTCGGTCGTTCTCCTGTTCCTCTGACCCTCACTAGATCTGCACTGAGCTAACTCTGCTCTCTATGTGCTCTTCACAGCACTACACCGTGCTGCACGGTCTACTGAGCTGTTCTCTTCTCAGTTCTTCAGGAACTGACTGAGCTCTCCCTCATGGGCAAGAGTATATAAGGAAGCAGGTTGTGCTCCCCCTCTTGGCCCAGAGGTGCTAGTGTTTGTCAGTGTGTAGTGGGGGAGAGAACCCATGTGGTGTTATTGTGGCACATTAACCCATGGGGTGCCACAAATACAGTGATCACTGGTGACATTATACACAGGGGCTCTATATATAGTGTATAGATAATACATGTTCACTGGTGACATACAAGGAGCTCTGTATATAGTGTACAGGTAATACAGTGTTCATTGGTGACATTATACACAGGAGCTCTGTAAATAGTGTAAAGATAGTACAGTGATCATTGGTAACATTATACACAGGAGCTCTGTAAATAGTGTACAGATAATACAGTGATCACTGGTGAAATTATACCCAAAAGCTCTGTATTATTATTATTATTATTTATTTATATAGCGCCATTGGTTCCATGGCGCTTTACATAAGCAGTGGGGGTAACAAGGACAGGTACAGTACATATGAGCAGTACATATGACAATGCTTGCTGATACACGACGGGAGAGGTTCCTGTCCACGAGGGCTCACAGTCTACGGGGGTGGGGGAGGACACAATAGGGGGGGGTAAGCGCCAAGCGGTTGGTGGAGCGGCGCTGGGTCTCATCATGGGTTATAGGCTTGTTGGAATAGATGAGTTTTCAGGTTCTTTTTGAAGCTCTTGAGGGTAGGCGAGTGTCTGACGTGCTGGGGGAGGGAGTTCCAGAGTCTAGGGGAGGCGCGGGAGAAGTCTTGTATGCGGTTGTGGGAGGATGAGATGAGGGGGGAGGAGAGGAGTTCTTGTGAGGAGCGTAGGTTGCGTGCAGGTTGGTATTGGGAGACCATGTCGGAGATGTAAGGGGGGGACAGGTTGTGGATGGCTTTGTAAGTCAGTGTTAGGATTTTAAATTTAGATCTTTGGGGGGTGGGGAGCCAGTGGAGTGCCATACGGAGAGGGGAGCTAGGGGAGTAGCGGGGAGACAGGTGGATTAGACGGGCAGCTGAGTTCAGGATAGAGTGGAGAGGTGCAAGGGAGGAGGCAGGGAGACCGGTGAGCAGTAGGTTGCAGTAGTCCAGGCGGGAGATGATGAGGGCGTGGACGAGAGTTTTGGCGGTGTCGTGGTTAAGAAACGGGCGGATGCGTGAGATGTTCTTGAGTTGGAGTCAGCAGGAGGTGGCAAGGGCTTGGATGTGGGGCTTGAAGGAGAGGGAGGAGTCGAGGGTGACCCCGAGGCACTTTGCGTGGGGGACTGGGGAGAGAGAGCAGTCGTTGACTCGGATTGACAGGTCTGGCAGAGGGGGAGGGCAGCTGGGGGGGAAGACGATGAACTCTGTTTTGTCCATGTTCAACTTGAGGAAGCGAGCAGAGAAGAAAGATGAGATGGCGGACAGGCATTGGGGGATTTTAGACAGAAGGGAGGTGATGTCGGGCCCGGAGAGGTAGATATGGGTGTCGTCGGCGTAGAGATGGTACTGGAGGCCATGGGACTCAATGAGTTGACCTAGGCCGAGGGTGTAGATGGAGAAAAGTAGCGGTCCAAGTACCGATCCCTGGGGGACGCCGACAGTAAGGGGGTAGGACGAGGAAGAGGTGTCGGCGTGGGTGACGCTGAAAGTGCGGTCCGTAAGGTATGAGGAGATCCAGGAGAGGGCGAGGTCGGTGATGCCAAGGGATTCTAGGATTTGGAGTAGGAGGGAGTGGTCGACTGTGTCAAAGGCGGCGGATAGGTCGAGGAGGAGGAGGACGGAGTAGTGTTTTTTTCCTCTTAGCGGTCAGGAGGTCATTGGTGACTTTAGTAAGGGCAGTTTCGGTGGAGTGATGAGGCCGGAAACCAGATTGCAGGCGGTCGAAGAGGGAGCGGGAGGATAGGTAGGACGACAGTTCAGAGTGGACGTGTTGTTCGAGTAGTTTGGAAGCGAAAGGGAGAAGGGATATTGGGCGGTAGTTGGCGACGGATGATGGGTCGAGGGAGGGTTTTTTGAGGATGGGTGAGATCAAGGCGTGTTTGAAGGAGGAGGGAAAGACGCCAGTAGTGAGTGACAGGTTGAAGAGTTGGGTTAGGGCAGGGATGAGGGCGGTGGTGAGGTTTGGGATGAGATGGGTAGGGAGAGGGTCGAGGGCGCAGGTGGTGAGGTGAGATTGTGACAGGAGGGTGGAGAGCTGGGCTTCAGTCACGTTGAAGAAGCTTCCTTTGGTCGAGGAGGGTTGGGCGGTAATGGCGGTGGGTTGGGTGGACGTTGGGCCAAAGCTTTCTCTAATTTTATCAATCTTGTGTTTGAAGAAGGTGGCGAAGTCGTCAGCGGAGATGAGGGGGGAAGGAGGAGGTGCTGGGGGACGGAGAAGGGAGTTGAAGGTTCTGAATAGTTGTTTGGGGTTTCGGGACAGTGTGTTGATTAAAGAAGAGAAGTAGGTTTGTTTTGCGGCAGTGAGTGCGTCCTTGAAGTTGGAGAGGGATTGCTTGTAGATTGTGAGGTGGGCCGTGGAGTGGGATTTCTTCCATCTCCGTTCAGCGACCCTGGACGTTCGGCGAAGCTCTTTTGTGAGAGGGGTGAGCCAGGGTTGTCTGTTTGTGCGGGTTTTGGTGTGTGTGAGGGGGGCAGCCTGGTCAAGAGCCGCAGTTAGTGTGGAGTTGTAGAGGGTGGCGGCAGTGTTAACGTCGGGTGAGGAGGCAAGGTCCGTGAGAGGGAGGAGGGAGTGGGAGAGTGAGTTGAAATCGATGGCTTTTAGGTCTCTGCGTGGGTGACTGAGTTTTCGGAGAGGGGGGGTGAGGAGGGGGGAAAGAGGGAGGAGAAGGTCAACAGGTTGTGGTCAGATTGGAAGAGGGGTGAGTTTGAGAGGTCGGTGAGCGAACAGAGGCGGGAGAAGATGAGGTCAAGCGTGTGGCCGTCTTTGTGAGTGGCTGAGGAGGACCATTGGGAGAGGCCGAAGGAGGTGGTCAAAGATAGGAGTCGGGAGGTAGGCGGGTCGGGGGTGTCGATGGGGATGTTGAAGTCGCCCATGATGATGGTGGGGATGTGGAGAAGCCAAGTGTTGAAGTGGTCAAGGAAGGAGGTGGTGGATCCCGGGGGTCGGTAGATGACCGCGAGTTGGAGGTTGCAGGGGGAGAAAATGCGAATAGAGTGCAGTTCGAAGGAGGGAAAGGAGGCGGAGGGAGGAGGTGTAGTAGGGATGAAGGAGCAGCTGTCGGACAAGAGTATACCCACACCGCCCCCGCGGGTGCTATTAGGGCGAGGTGTGTGGGAAAGCGTGAGTCCACCGTAGGAGAGGGCAGCAGGGGAGGCTGTGTCGGCGGGGGTGAGCCAAGTTTCGGTGATGCCGAGGAATTTGAATTTGTTGGAGATGAAGAGGTCATGGATGTAGGAGAGTTTGTTGCACACTGAGCGGGCATTCCAGAGTGCTCCAGGCAGGGGGACTGGGGTTGGGTGAATGGGTATGAGGTTGCGGGGGTTGCGAGAGTTTGTGATGGGGGATGGGCGAAGATTGGAGGTGAGTGGAGGGATGCGGTGGGGGGGTCCAGGGTTGGGGGATATGTCACCTGCAAGGAGAAGTAGCGAGAGGGTTAGGAGGTGGGAGCAGGAGAGTTTGCGTGGGGGCCGTGCGTGTGTGGAGAAGAGTGATTGGGTGTGGAGGAACAGTTCGGAGGAGGGGGTGAGATGGGTGGGTAGGAAGGATGGAGAAATCGCTATGGCCTTGGTGGGTGGAGGGATGTGTGGGGTTAGGAGGAAGTGGAGCAGGATGGGGGTGAGGGTGAAGAGGAGGGGAAACATTGTGGGCAGCTGGTTTTGGCGGTGAGAAGTGACAGGGGTGGGGTGTGGCAGGTGAGGTGCGTGGATGGAGAAGGGGTGTGGGTAGAGCTAGGGGGTGGCGGAGGACGGGGTGGAGTCGGGGGTGGCGCGCGGTGTGGTGTGGCCAGGGGTAGGGTGCGGTCAGGTGGTGGGGTGCAGCCTGGGGTGGGGTGGAGTCAGGGATTGTAATAGGAGGGGTGGGGTGTAGCTGGGGGTGGAAGACAACTGGGGAAGTGGTACAGCCGGGGATGCAGGAATAGCCCAGGAGGCGTAAAAGCCAGGGATGGGGTACAGCGAGGGGGTACAGTCGTGTTCACAAGTGGGGTGCAGTCCGTGGATGGCGTGGTGCAGCTGGAGACGAGATGATGGAGCCGGAGACGAGATGATAGAGCCGCAGACGAGATGACGGAGCCGGAGGCGAGATGACGGAGCCGGGTGGTGCTGTCGGATGACGGGATGGTGCCGTCGGATGATGCAGCCGGAGACGAGATGATGGAGCCGGAGATGAGATGATGGAGCCGGAGACGAGGTGGCGCAGCCGGGTGGAGCTGTCGGATGATGGGATGGTGCCGTCGGATGATGCCGCCGGAGACGAGATGATGGAGCCGGAGACGAGATGATGGAGCCGGAGACGAGATGATGGAGCCGGAGACGAGATGGCGCAGCCGGGTGATGCTGTCGGATGATGGGATGGTGCAGTCGTGGACGGGGTGGTGGAGCCAGGGGGCCCAGGGTAGCAGGAGAGATTGACAGCAGGCAGGTGGTCGATGGTAGCCAGGAGCCGGGCGTAGCCAGGGGGGTCAAGCGTAGCCAGGAGGGTCAAGTGTAACCAGGGGTGGGGGGGTCAAGCACAGCCAGGAGGGTCAAGCACAGCCGGGGGTCGAGCGCAGCCAGGAGGGAGGGTCAAGCGCAGCCAGGAGGGTCAACGCTGCCAGGAGGGTCAAGCGCAGCCAGGAGGGTCAAGCGCAGCCTGGAGGGTCAAGCGCGGCCTGGAGGGTCAAGCGCAGCCAGGAGGGTAAGCGCATCCAGGAGGGGGTCAGACCGGCCAGGAGGGCAGGTTGTAACTGCAGGGCTGGGTGCGGACTGGAGCCAGATGGAGAAAGGCTAAAAGCAGCAGGGGCCCAGGTGCAGTGGACAGGGGTCAGGAGCAGGGGCCAGGGGTAGCCTGGGGCCCTGGTTGTGTCTGGGGGCTGGTGCAGCTGGTGGATGGGGGGCCCCTCTGTTTCCTCACCTGACTGGCTATGGTGACGTGGGAGCGCTGGTGCTCCTGTCCTGGCTGTGGCTGGTCGGTACTGGCAGGGCGGGCGACCCTCAGGGCGTCAGGCGCGGTGCTGCTGCTGCGGGCCGGGGATCCGGCCGGGAGTGTGGGGCCCGCCGGCGGGGTGCACAGTCGCCGCTGCGCACGTGCGAGGTCCCGGAGCGGTGCGGGTGTCTCGCTGCTGTGGAGGGCAGGAGGGACGAGCCGCCTGCTAGGTGGCCGCGGGGCCTATAGTTCAGAGTGGCGCCGGGCGCCGCTGGAGGAGGCCAGCACCCACAGTGATGGTGCCTCCTGGTGGAGCGGGACCCGCCGGGCACGGAGAGCGGGGACTCCGGGGAGGGAGCGGTGCCGGTGTAAGCGCCTAGGTGCCGGTGCAGCTGGGGCCGCAGGTCAGAGTGCGGGGTCGTGGCCTGAGTGAGGTCCGCAGGCCTTGTGAGGGTCACAGGCCTGAGTGGGGGCCGCAGGGCACGGCCGGCCACAGGATGGGGTGCGTGGCCCAGATGGTCGGTGGAGTGCACGGGGGTGACGGCAGTGGAGCTGGTAGTGTGTAGGGAGGACAGGCGAGCTTGGATGCGGTGGATAGTGTCCAGGAGCCTGGAACCTCCTTACATGCGTCAATCAGTGTATAGTGTACAGGTAATACAGGGATTAGCAGTCACATTACACACAGGAGCTCTGTATATTGTGTAAGTATACAGATAATACATAATCTAAATATACAGGTGATTGTAGGAGATTGTCAGTGATTAAAGACACTATCATCACACACAATAGGATGGAATGGACACATGAGATTGAGCCGTGATCTAGCTGTGATTTATAACAAACTGTCATTGAATGCAGCACACTTAATGCATTGGCTGGTCACACTGAGCAGAGCTGTATGCAGCTAATTGTACATTGTCAGAAGCCATGAACCTGCACAGTATTTGTTATTAGGAAAATATGAGGTATACCGCAGTCGTGCTGATAACCGCTCTCAATATGCTTGTGGACAGGAATGCCTTCCTAATGCGATTCTATACTCTACATAAGTCAAGGTATGAGAGACCTGACGCATGTTTCGCCAGTACTACCAGCTTCCTCTAGAGGCCTAAAATACTAGTAAAAAGCAAAAATCTCCAGCACAGATGACAGATCAGGGGTTAGTTTTTTGTGTGTGATAAATTCATGTTTTTATTGCTTACATTTGGGAGCACAAAACATTTTTAATCGCTTTCTGGGAAACAGAACAAATAAAATTCAATTCAGGAATTGTCTTCATCTTTTACGCCATTTTATGCTGTGCGGTAAACATGATCAGGTAACGTTACTCTTGGAGTCGATCACAGTGACACCGGGTCATAAACTATTTTATAATTTGATATTTTTTCCCGCTAAAAACACAGATTTACAGAGACGTAGTTATTACTGCATCACTATATTCAGAGAGTGAGGATTGATGTTTCTGCTGCAGTAGTTGGGTGAGGCTTGTTTTCTGAGGTTTTATTGTGGCCATTGTGGACTAAATGACATTTCTTATAGCCTTTGTTTTCAATTTTTTGGTGGTAGATTGAAAAAAAAAAGCAACTTCTAAATGTTTATTATTTTATTTTTTATGCTGTTATTTGTGCAATCAAACTGATGAGAAAACATTATTCTTTCAGTCAGTCTGATCGCAGTGATACCGCATCTATAGTGATTCAAGCTCAGTAAGAGAATGTAATTCTACTTTGACACTTGTTATAACCTGTGAGATGTGACATCTTGTCTTGTTATGATGTTTAAATATGTTTAGCCCAATCTGGCAGTATTCCTGCATATCTAGGTCCCTTCCCCTTTAAGAGCACAGTACTTTGAAGGACCACCCTCTGTATGTCTGGGGAGATGTAGCCATTTTCAGATCAGTACCAGTCAGGATTCATGCAGGACACCATGTGTTCTCTTGCCCTTAGGGGCCTTTCCCTCCTGTAATTTCTCAATATTCTTTGCCGAGCCAATTTGGTGAGGGTTATACATCTGTCCGTGTGCATTATGTTTTAGAGCCTGATGGGATTGCGCTGCTATCGCTTTATACAGGCATCATCTGTGGGGATGTAAGTTTGTGCATTCTACGAGCCTCTATTTTCAGTGTTCTGATTCTCTGTACTGTCCTCTGTCAGGGTTGTTTTGAGATGTGTAACCAGCATTTATTTATGCTTTCTTTACTGTACACTGTCATAGCTTTGTGGTGATATGTGTATCAATTGTTCTTGTATTCTCTCTGCTGTGTATTATTACTAATGTTGTTTATGTGATATGCTTTGCATTGATTTGTGTAATCTGTAGTCTTATAGTTTTACCATCACACATCACATGATTGATGAATCATCATCAGACAATTGATTGATGAATCACACATCATTACTCTCCGTTGAACAATAAACAGTTGACTGCAGAACCAACAGTCTATTTGAACTACAGAGAAGGTTTAGCTGTATGCTGGAACTTGCACCGCAAAAAATGTGAAGGAAGGCAAAACATTCACATTGAAAATGTTTTTTCTTACAGACAATTAATCATATTCTTATTTTTTTGCCCTGTATTCCGAGTACCGGTATATACACAAGGATACGGGTTCTAATCTCCTAAACTAATTGTTTTCCCTTTTATTTCTTTTATACATTTATTCCTTCATGATTATCTCCATTGTTCGCACATTCTCCATATAAACAGACACTGACACAGGTTCATATTACATTTTATCCTTCATTTTCCATTTTATAATTTTTGTGTTCTCATTATATAGAGAGGAGGAGAAGACATGGACCGTGTGTGCTCTGCTGTATAGAGAGGAGAGGACATGATGGAAGCTATGGACCGTGTGTGCTCTGCTGTATAGTGAGGAGAGGACATGATGGAAGCTATGGACCGTGTGTGCTCTGCTGTATAGAGAGGAGAGGACATGATGGAAGCTATGGACCGTGTGTGCTCTGCTGTATAGTGAGGAGAGGACATGATGGAAGCTATGGACCGTGTGTGCTCTGTTGTATAGAGAGGAGAGGACATGATGGAAGCTATGGACCGTGTGTGCTCTGCTGTATAGAGAGGAGGAGAGGACATGATGGAAGCTATGGACCGTGTGTGCTCTGTTGTATAGAGAGGAGGAGAGGACATGATGGAAGCTATGGACCGTGTGTGCTCTGCTGTATAGAGAGGAGGAGAGGACATGATGGAAGCTATGGACCGTGTGTGCTCTGCTGTATAGAGAGGAGAGGACATGATGGAAGCTATGGACCGTGTGTGCTCTGCTGTATAGAGAGGAGAGGACATGATGGAAGCTATGGACCGTGTGTGCTCTGCTGTATAGAGAGGAGAGGACATGATGGAAGCTATGGACCGTGTGTGCTCTGCTGTATAGAGAGGAGAGGACATGATGGAAGCTATGGACCGTGTGTGCTCTGCTGTATAGAGAGGAGGAGAGGACATGATGGAAGCTATGGACCGTGTGTGCTCTGCTGTATAGAGAGGAGGAGAGGACATGATGGAAGCTATGGACCGTGTGTGCTCTGCTGTATAGAGAGGAGAGGACATGATGCAAGCTATGGACCGTGTGTGCTCTGCTGTATAGAGAGGAGAGGACATGATGGAAGCTATGGACCGTGTGTGCTCTGCTGTATAGAGAGGAGAGGACATGATGGAAGCTATGGATGATGGACTTGAATCCCTCGTGTCCTTCTTACTGGGCCACGTGCAGTTGATCTATTGACCTGGCTTCTTCTCACAGATCCAGTGCAGTTCGTGATGGCAGTTGTGTAACATGAGGCGTCCACCATTGATCTTTGCACAGGTTCCTTGTCCTTCAGTGATGATTCTACATAGGAGAAGAGTCAGAGTCAGTCATCAGAATAATGTGGATACAGAATTTAGAGTTTTATAAATGGTCATGATAGGTTATAGAGTCTGCAAGACAAACATTGTTGGAATTATTGTCTTGAGGTGACATTAACATTAATAATTCACTGATATTTAAATGAGATGATGATGACACAATGTTTTATGTAGGTTCAGAATTGTCCTCTACACATAACACAGGTCCAGTATACACACCGTCCACCAGTATACAGCACTGGGCCCATCATACAGCAGTCACACATGGTGGGGGAGGGGGCGGCTGCTATCATTACTGTGGGGCCATCACTCTACATAGGACTGACGTCTCACTTACTCCATGCTCCCATCGTCCCATCTCCCCGTCCATTTTCCTTCAGTATCAGGGCCCCGTTTCTCAAGTCCAATCCAGAATTCCTGCTTTGTGGTTTTCACCAGCTTCTGTATAATACAATAGTGAGGTGTTATTTAGTGATAATGTCGCTTATATAGTGCCCATATAGTCTGTAGCGCAGTAAGGTCCAGTATACAGTGACTGGTACAATCACATACAATCAAATAAATGATCTGGTTCTATCCCTTGCTCACCCTGCCTGACAATGAAGTTTTCTACACGTAAAAAACCCCAGGTGTCCCCGTACAGCGGCAGCTGGCCCTCCTGACCTTATACTGTGCCTATGGTGGGTCATTCATGCATCATTCACCTTAATTCCCCTAACACATTGTCTTTGAGGGATCAGGGTCATTTATTTACCCCATTCCCCCTCCTTCTGTATCATTTGTCTGACTGTATAGGATAGGACGCATCAGTTTGCTTTTTAAACATATTTAATAAAAGTTATATTTCATAAGTAATACCTCAGCTTGATAAACATTGAGGAGAGTATGGAGCAGAGCTGAGAGCGGCGACTAATCAGCGGCGCCGGATTCATATTTCCCGCCAAGACCCGCCGCTTCACTGTGGCGACCAATCAGAGAAGTAGCGTGGCTTGGCGGGGATTTGAATTCCGGCCGCCATATAGGAATACCCATAATGTGGGTGTTCCAATATGGCGGTCGGGGTACTACCGCTGCAAGCTGATGCTGGTCATCTCTCGGCTGGCTCGCCGCGGACCTCTGTGCAGCAGTAGATGAGCCGCAGCTACTGTCGGATCTCCCGACAATAGCCGCGGCCAAACGCATGTATCCCGGTGGTAGCGACGCCGATGCGTCGCGGTCGCCAGGTTTCACCATGGCGCGAGTTTTGAATGCGCGCAGCTGTTTTGCATACACTTCGCTCAATGGTTGCTGCCGCGGCTGGCAGCGACCAATGAGCGCTGGCGCGTGAATTTCTGGACAGACAGACACGATTAGGCAATTATATAGTAGATACCTACAGCAGTGTCAGTGTACAGCGGTGTCTGTATGTAGCAGTATCAGTGTTGTGCAGCAGTGTCGGTGTGCGGTAGTGTCGGTGTGCGGCGCTATTAGTGTTGTGCGGCAGTATCGGTGTACAGCAGTGTTAGTGTACAGCAGTGTCGGTGTACAGAAGTATCAGTGTTTTACGGCGGTGTTGGTGTGTGGTGGTGTCGGTTTGCGGTGGTGTCGGTGTGCGGTTGTGTCGGTGTGCGGCAGTGTCGGTGTGCAGTGGAGTCAGTGTACAGCACTATCAGTGTTGTGCGGCGATGTCAGTGTGTGGTGGTGTCGGTGTACGGTGGTGTCAATGTTCGGCAGTGTAGGTGTACAGCAGTGTGGGTGTACAGAATTATCAGTGTTGTGCGGCAGTGTTGGTGTGCGGTAATTTCGGTGTGCGGTGGTGTCGGTGTGCGACGGTGTCGGTGTTCAGTCGCCGGGCAAGACTAATCAGTGGGGGCAGAATGGAGTGGGACAGGATGGAGCGAGCAAGGCAGGATGGAGCCAGCAGGGCAGGATGGAGCCAGCAGTGCCGTTGTGCGGCGGTGTCGGTGTGAAGCGGTGTCTGCGGTGTGTTGCAGTGTCAGTGTTGTGTGGTGTTGTTGGTGTGTGGCGGTTTAGGTGTGCAGCAGTGTCCGGGTGCAGCGGTATCAGTGTTGTGCGGCGGCGTCAGTGTTCAGTCGCCGGGCAAGACTAATCAGCAGGGGTAGAAAGGAGCGGGACAGGATGGAGCGAGCGGGGCAGGATGGAGCCAGTGGAGCAGGATGGAGCCAGCAGGGCAGGATGGAGCCGGCGAGGGTAGGATGGTGGCGGGGGGGCACGATGGAGCCGGAGGGGCAGGATGGTGGAGGCATGGGGGGCAAGATGGAGGTTGGGGGAGGATAGAGCAGGGGGAAGGATGGAGGCGGGGGGTCAGGATAGAGCGAGCGGGCAGGATGGAGCCGGCGGGGCAGGATAGAGCCGGCGGGGCAGGATGGAGCCGACGGGGCAGGATGGTGGAGGCGGGTGGGGGCAGGATGGAGGTGGGGGGGCAGGATGGATGCGGGGGGGGCAGGATGGAGCCAGCAGTGTCAGTGTGAAGCGGTGTCAGTGTGAAGCTGTGTCAGTTTGAAGCGGTGTCTGCAGTGTGAAGCAGTGTCTGCGGTGTGCAGCGGTGTCAGTATTGTGCGGCAATGTCTGTGTGCAGCAGTGTCGGTGTTCAATGGCTGAGCGCGACTAATCAGTGGGGGCAGAATGGAGCGGGGCAGGATGGAGTGAGCGGGGCAGGATGGAGTGTGCGGAGCAAGATGAAGCGAGCGGGGCAGGATGAAGCGAGCGGGGCATGTTGGAACGAGCGGGGCAGGATGAAGCGAGCGGGGTATGATGGAGCGAGCGAGCGGGGCAGAATGGAGCTGGGGGGGCAGAATGGAGCCGGGGAGGCAGGATGGAGCCGGGGTGGGGGGGCAGAATGGAGGCGGGGGGCAGGATAGAGCAGGGGGGCAGGATAGAGGCGGGGGGACAGAATAGAGCGATCGAGGCAGGATGGAGCCAGAGGGGCAGAATGGAGGCAGGATAGAGCCGGTGGGGCAGGATGGTCGCAGGTGGGGAAGCAGGATGGAGGCGGGGGGGGGGGGCAGGATAGAGGCGGGGGGACAGGATAGAGCGATTGAGGCAGGATGGAGCCAGCGGGGCAGGATGGAGGCAGGGAGGCTGGATGGAGCAAGCTGGGCAGGATGGAGATGGGGGAGCAGGATTGAGCTGGCGGGGCAGGATGGTCGCAGGTGGGGAAGCAGGATGGAGGCAAGCGGGATAGGATGAGGTAAGCAGGGCAGGATGGAGCCTGGGGAAGCAGGATGGAGCTGGGGGCCAGGATGGAGCCAGGGAAGCAGGATGGAGGCTGGTGGACAGGATGGAGGCAGGGGGCAGGATGGAGCGAGCGGAGCAGGATGGAGCCGTGGGGACAGGATGGAGCAGGGGGGCAGGATGGTGGCAGGGGGGCAGGATGGAGCCAGGGGGGCAGGATAGTGGCAGGGGGCAGGATGGTGGCGGGGGGCAGGATGGAGACGGCGGGGCAGTGAGTCAGTCGACAGGGTAGAGGGTACTCGGGTGCTGAGGCTGATAGCGATTTTGATGGGGAATCACGACTGGTCGGTTCCCCGGTCTTGTGCCCTGGACCCTTAATGGCGGGAATGATGGGGGATAAGGGGATTGGTTACGTGACGCCACCTGTAGTTCCTGGTAACGGGTATACCAGCGCTGCAGCCGGCCGCTGAGGTGATGGAAGTGCAGCTCAATGTAGTACATCTCCCCACAGGTGGAGCTTTACCTCACGGCAGCGGGGATGGATAAGGGGAGTTATAGTAGCGTCTCTGCAGTCAATGTGGTGAATGGCGGTGGTTAAGCAGGCACACACACACAGTGATCTTTGTTTCGGTACCTTTTACTAATGACGGGTAACAGGTACAGTCCAGAGAAGTAACCAGGTCCCTGGTGCAATTTGGGACTTCCACCTTAGAAAGTTGTGAGGCCTCCTCTGTCTCTGTGTACTGTGGTCTGAGGTAAGTCCTGCCTGTGACTGAACTCACCGCTCCTTCTTCCTCTCAGGGCTTTGCTCTAAACTGACAATGAGGTCCTTCTGGGTGGTCCCTATTCCTCCTTTGGCCCCTGTCCTGTGTTTGGTCAGTTTGAGTGTCTCTTACTGTGCTTTCTTCAGGGGTTAACTCCTCCTGGTTCTCCTGGGCTTTTACTGCTGCAGTGGATGCTGGCAGCGTCGGACTCTGGTGTCCAGGTGTACTAAAGGGAAGCTTTGTTTGTTCCCTTCTTTAATTCCCTGCTTCCTCCTCTGGCCTCCTACCCTCTCCCAAGGGTGCAGCACAGCTGGGTCAGTGTTCCCTGGTCCTGGGCCTGGATCTCTCCCAGCGACCAGCTCCCCACTCCTGCTCTCTTCACTGCCTGACTGGAACTAACTAACTCCTGGGACTAACTGACTCCTCCCCTCAGGCCTGGATCTTTTAAAGGGGAACTGGCTTAAGGCAGCCAGTAGAGCTCCCCCTTCAGGTCTGGGGTGGAAGGTGTTGTGTGCTTTGTGTACCAAGGTTTAAATCCCTCCTTGCACCGGTGGATCCTGTGGCAATCCCCTGCAGGGGTGCCACATTCCCCCCTAATTAAATACAGTCCTCCGGGACTGAAACATTTTTCCATAAACACAACATAAGTTAACTATTTACATTTGAAAATTGAACAGTCTTAAAAATTAAAAATGTACAAAAACCAAGGATAAATAAGGAAATGGGTAACCAGTCCATACAGCGCTAGTCCATCCACTGTAGGCTGTTTAAAGGGTGTTTAAACAGGTGTTTGCCACTACCAGTCCTGTGGCTATAGTCCATTTTTGAAAGTAAGAAAGGGAAATTAAAAAAAATTCCAACAGGCAATGTCTCTGTAGGCTTAAAGTTCAAAAACACAACAATAAACACTACGGGTGCCTCGGCGTAGGAGTCCCAGTTACTGCAGGGGCCTCTACCGGGTCATAAACGCTGTAGGCCTCCTGGCCCTGGGGTCACCTATTGCCCAAGATTTTGCTCTCCCTAGACAGCTTTTACGCCAACTCCACTCACTCCTCTTACTGCTGTTATGTACCTGGTTCGGGTTGTTTTAGCCTGCTCTTCACCCTTTTCTGTACACTAGCATTAATATCATATCTACATTTTAAAATATAAAAGGGGGGGGACAAGAGGCGCAATAGTGCCCTATCACTAGTGACACTAGTATGTAGATGGTGGTGCTGTGTGGCCGCTCACCTGGTCCAGTTGTGGTCTCCACAACTGGTTTGACTGCGTTTAGGAATCAATGTTCCAAGCTGCTGCAGGACCTCCACCTACCACTGGATCGTGGTATATTCCAAGAAAGATGATGGGAGTGATGGTGTGTCACGGTCCGCGCTGCTTCTGGATTAAAAACTCACCAAAGAGCCCAGCAAACTTTCATCCTCTTTATTCCTTAATCCAACGCGTTTCAGCGCCACAACCCGGCGCCTTCCTCAGGGATATTACAAGCATACACATAGAGGGGGTTTTTATAGCCCCTATATCCACAAAAAAGAGGTGTCATCTATTTACCAATGATGTCATCCTCATCATCACAGGGGGGAGGATCCACCTATTTTGGCGCAATTTTCTTATAAAACACTTAATACATCACATAATTGTTGGAAAAATGATCCATGCCTCCAGACATTATTGATTAAAACAACTATAAAGAAAATTTTCTAAAATGGAGCAAAATAGAGGCAAGAAATAAAAAATAAACAAGATCGATCTCTCCATTTATCCATATAAAAATTGTCATGAATTAGATCATTATTCGTTCGGGACTAGAACCTGCGGATTTCAGGCATATGTGTGGTGTTTTAATGGTCTCAATGTTGCGCACCACTATGGATTCCCTTATTGGGATTGCTTGTTGAGAAGGTTTCATTTTTTTGAAAAAACAAGGGATGGATATATAAAGGTATATGGGGTTGATCTAAGAAAATTTTTTTTTAAAAATTCCTAAAAAATTTTTTCTTGTTGGATATTAAAAAATATTTTATTATTTACTATTAAAATTATTAAAATATTGTTGGAACCGATCAAAAATTTACAAGAGATATTGAGTACAAAAAAGGTAATAAAACAACTATATATATATTCCTGAGCATTAGCTCAGCAGGATAGGACGAAAGACTCCATGCCAAGAGCCCCAGGTTCCATCCCTAAGCGAAGTATGTCATCAAGACAGGGAAGCATCAAAAACAAACTTATTACACCACTGAGACAAAAAAGAAAAATTCTATAACTGCATATTATAGTTTAAACACAAGATGGCGCTCCAAGCCTTTACACAGCATGATTTCTGATGTAAATATCATTACATATTAAAAATTATTAAAAATCCACCATGATAAAATATGTGAGGATTGTGATATTAAATAGAAGTTTATTCATAATGCGGACATATAGTGTCCCTAGTAGGATTCCCTGTGTTGTAAACTCATGAGAATGAAGAAAAAAAGAGAAAAGACCCAAGTGAATTGGTGTGGAGAAAAACAGATATTAGTGTATTCAAAAATGGGGGATATGGAAATAGAATAATGATTCAAATTTATAGTGATATCAATGGTGACAGTGTATATTCAGAGGAATTCATCCATATGATGAAATATGTGAAGTGGACAGATGTATGAGAAATACCCATTTGTGCAACCATAAAGTGCTTTATATCTAGGTAACAAAGAAGCAAAATTCAGAGATAAAATAGATGAATAAATAAATAAAAAAACGGAGCTTCCTATGAAGTGGACTAGTATTCATGTTCCTATGAGCTGAGGAACACTCAATCTGGTACCCAATCTCTGGTTCAAGAGGCAGTTACCATAGTTACTGTTTAGAGAACAGTGCAAATGTCCGCCCCCAGAGGGCAGTGTAAATCCATTTTATAACGTGTAAAATCATGTTGTGTAAAAGACTGCACTTTTCAATTCAGCCACCAGATGGCTCAGGTTTGGTACCTCGGTCAGGTTCAGGAGGCAATCTCCATAGTAACATGTTAAAAGACCTGAACGGTTGTCTAAATGTTCGCCACTAGGGGCAGATAAGAGCAGTTCTTCATAATATAGTATCAAATTTGGATCAGAAGGAATAAAGAACATGTAGTAGAACGCCATAACCAAAAATTATGTAAATAAATAATCAAAATGTTATTTGTTATACTAGTTAAAATATAAATATACGGACAGCATATGCCAAGTTTCTGTAAAAACACTTATTCATGTTACCTCATATTCTTGATGAAAAAACAGGGGGGGAAGAACAAATTATCTACATCTCGGTTGTAAGTAAATATTAAATCAATTCCGAAACTAGATTTAACCCTTTAGGTTTCAAGGTGTTCAGGCTATAAATCCAATACTTTTCTTTTCTTTTCAGGGCTTCAAACCTGTTATTAGTCTCAATGGGTATATGATCTATAGGAGTTACTTTCATCCCTGTTGGGTCTCTATCATGAAATTTGTCAAAGTGGGATGATACACCATGCAATTTGAAACCGTGCCTAATGTTACTCCTATGCTTATTCAACCTTTCACTCAATGATCTAGTGGTACGCCCCACATACTGAAAAGGGCAGGAACATTGTAGCAAATAGATCACATAGTTGGTTGTGCAGTTCATATTATGTTCGATGGGGAATGTTTCATTCGTTGTAGTTGAACAAAAAGAAGAAACCCTCTGTATGCTCTTGCAACAGAGGCATTTCTTCCTTCCACATCTCGTAGTAGTTTTACCTGCTTTATCATTTACAGGCTTGGGCTGTGACAGACGACTGGGGGCTATCAAATTCTTTATATTTGGTGCTCTTCTAAATGTTACACATGGTTTATCAGGTATCATAGTTTTCAAGACTGGATCTTTCTTGAGAATATGCCAATGTGCATGTAAGCAATCCTTTATGGCTTTATGGTTCCTATTAAACGTAGTGATGAAATTAAATCTAAACTTATCCTGCATATTTTTTGCTCTCAATTTCGGGGTTAAAAGGGTATCCTGGTCCATTTTACCACATGACTTTCGGGCTAATTCAACCAATTTTTTCGGATATTTCCTGTCTCGGAATCTTTCGCTCAGTATTTCTGCTTGGGACGAATAGTCGCTTTGTTTAGAACAATTCTTTCTAATACGCCTGAATTGTCCAAAAGGTATATTTCTAAGCCAATTGATATCATGTCCACTCTTATAATCAATGTAGGAATTCCTATCCGTTAATTTGAAAAAAGTTTTTGTGCGAATGGTATTGTTTTCGATAAAAATGGTCAGATCCAAAAAATTGATAGTTTGGTTGTTCACATGGGGTTCGAAGCCAAGTCCCCAATTATTGTGCAAGATAAAATCGATAAAGACATGTATGTCACCACAATTCATATCCCAAATAAGCAGAATGTCGTCTATGAATCTCTTATAAAACACCAAGCCCTTTTTGAAATTATCATCGAGAAAATATAAATTCTCAAAAACCCCCATAAATAGGTTCGCATAAGAGCACGCAACCTTCGACCCCATCGCGGTCCCATATTTCTGGTGGTACATATTCCCATTGTGGGTGAAATAATTATTATGTAATATAAATCTCAAACCCTCCAAAATGAAAGTCATCATGGGGTCACTCATCTCAGGATCTTGCTTCAGAAAAAACTCAGTACAAAGTAGTCCTGTATCGTGGTTAATGTTTGTATATAGTGATGCTACATCAAGCGTGACAAATACATAGGAACTCTTCCATTCTATGCTTTTCAGTAATTTTATCACATCAGTTGAGTCCTTTATAAAGCTGCCCAATTTCACTACATATTTTTGCAGGGACTTATCAATAAACTTGGCAAGATTACTTGTTAGGGAATCTATTCCCGAAATTATTGGCCTTCCTGGGGGGTTTTCTAAGCTTTTGTGGATTTTAGGTAGGTGATACCTATTGCCCAAGATTTTGCTCTCCCTAGACAGCTTTTACGCCAACTCCACTCACTCCTCTTACTGCTGTTATGTACCTGGTTCGGGTTGTTTTAGCCTGCTCTTCACCCTTTTCTGTACACTAGCATTAATATCATATCTACATTTTAAACATATTTACATTTTCCACATGTTATTGCTTATTCTCTGTACCTGAGTTGCGGATGTCTTAGATTGACACGTGTTGACCTATGTAGCACTGGTGTCTTACTTGTGTCTATACCTGGTGCGATGCATGCACTGTCCCTCAGTCTATTAGATCTACATGTTGCTGCAATACCGTAGTATTTGCGTAGTCTCTCTAGTGGACTGGCGGGTTCACCAATTGCAGGGATCTCTGGTTCCGGTACAACGGGTGGTTCTTATACTCTTGGCGCTTCTACTGCGGGTGGAAACATCAAAGTTGGAATTAGATATGTACCTTCTATTTGAGGCCAATCCGCTGGTAATTCTCCAATGAGGATTTGGACAGTCTTTGGCTTCTCTTCATCTGGTTCAGGACAAGGTACATTTTCTTCTGGTTGAAGCTGTTGATGGCACTTCTTCAAATGATCTCTGGACACTGTTATAGCATGATCTTTTAAGTAATTAAAGTTCACATTTGGATGATCCAATACCCACATGTGTACCTGCTGGCGGTGGTAGTCTGACCTCAATCCTTCTGTAAACTGCTCTGCAAGCATTTTATCCTCTTCCAATACACTTGCCGGGTCCACCTGCTTTAAGGACCGGAGTGCCACTTGTAAACGGAGGGCATAGTCTCTGATGGTATCCTACGGTCTCTGCTTACACTGGTAGAAAAACAGCATCCTCAACTCAGACTGTGTGCGTTTTTCAAAAACTACTTTAAGCTTATCAAACACTTTGGCAGCAGAGTCCCTGTCAGCATCACTCCAGGACTCAGCCTCCAGCTCCGCTGCGCCTGTTAATTGTCCCAGCACAACGGTGGCTCGCTGCTTTTCTGTCATCGTATACATATCCAGCATTGCACACATCTTTTGCTTGAAGACTGCTAGGGTACCGGGTTTACCTTCATATGTTGGTAACCACTTTGCACCCGGTATGTAAGGCAAGACTATCGGCATTATCTGGGCCGCTGTTCCAAGTGCTGCATTCCGGGCATCCCCTCTGTCCGGGACTTGTGCGTCGTCCGAGTCACTCATGATGGGGCCCCCCTATTTAACCGCTGCCAGCCGCTGAGGTAAAAACAAACTTTTACAGTCGGCGGCGGCTCTGCAGGGGAAGTCAAGCACCTCAGGTATTTTCGGAACTGGGGACTGCGCTTTGTTAATCTCTGGCAGAGTGAAAGGGTGAGGCTTATCTTCCCGCTCTTTTCCGCCCGCGCTGTGACGCAGTACAATTTCTGTGGCGGAGTAATGGCGTCCCGATTTTACAGTTCACAAGCGGTTAAAAAAGTTCAATTCTAGGCACACAGTACCCGGTTTTACCGGGCACGGGATCCTGTTCGTGACGCCAGGTTGAGGCGGTCGACAGGGTAGGGGGTACTCGGGTACCGGGGCTGCTAGCGATTTTGATGGGGGATCACGGCTGGTCGGTCCCCGGTCCCGTGCCCTGGACCCTCAATGGCAAGGATGATGGGGATAAGGGGGTTGGTTACGTGACGCCACCTGTAGTTCCTGGTAACGGGTATACCAGCGCTGCAGCCGGCCGCTGAGGTGATGGAAGCACAGCTCAGGGTAGTACAGCTCCCCACAGGTGGAGCTTTACCTCAGGGAAGCGGGGATGGATGAGGGGAGTTGTAGTCGCGTCTCTGCAGTGGTTAGTGGCGGGTAAGCAGGCACACACACACACACACAGTGATCTTTGTTTCAGTACCTTTTACTGGTGACAGGGTGACAGGTGCAGTCAAGAGAAGTAACCAGGTCCCTGGTGCAACTTGGGACTTTCACCTTAGAAAGTTGTGAGGCCTCCTCTGTCTCTGTGTACTGTGGTCTGAGGTAAGTCCTGCTTCTGACTGAACTCACCACCCCTTCTCCCTCTCAGGGCTTTGCTTTAAAATGACAATGAGGTCCTTCTGCATGGTCCCTGTGCCTCCTATAGCCCCTGCTCCTGTGTTTGGCCAGTTTGAGTGTCTCTTACTGTGCTTTCTTCAGGGGTTAACTCTTCCTGGTTCTCCCGGGCTTTTCCTGCTGCAGTGGATGCTGGCAGCGTCGGACTCTGGTGTCCAGGTGTACTAAAGGGAAGCTTTGTCTGTTCCCTTCTTTAATTCCCTGCTTCCTCCTCTGGCCTCCGACTCTCTCCCAAGGGTGCAGCACAGCTGGGTCAGTGTTCCCTGGTCCTGGGCCTGGATCTCTCCCAGCGACCAGCTCCCCACTCCTGCTCTCTTCACTGCCTGACTGGAACTAACTAACTCCTGGGACTAACTGACTCCTCCCCTCAGGCCTGGATTTTTTAACGGGGAACTAGCTTAAGGCAGCCAGTAGAGCTCCCCCTTCAGGTCTGGGTTGGAAGGTGTTGTGTGCTGTGTGTACCAAGGTTTAAATCCCTCCTTGCACCGGTGGATCCTGTGGCAATCCCCTGCAGGGGTGCCACTGCAGGATGGAGCGAGCGGGGCAGGATGGAGCCGGGGGGACAGGATGGAGGCGGGGGTCAGGATGGAGCCGGGAGGGCAGGGTGGAGCTGGGGGGGGCAGGATGAAGCCAGGAGGGCAGGATGGAGCCGGGGAGGGGGGCAGGATGGAGCGAGTGGGGCAGGATGGAGGCATGGGGGGCAGAATGGAGGTGAGATGAAAGGATGGAGCGAGCGGGGCAGGATGAAGCCAGGGGGAACAGGATAGAGCCAGAGGGGCAGGATGGAGCCCTGGGGGGGCAGGATGGAGCCGGGGGGGGCAGGATGGAGCGAGCGGGGCAGGATGGAGCCGGTGGGGGCACGATGGAGTCGGGGGGACAGGATGGAGTTGGGGGGCAGGATGAAGGCGGGGGGGCAGAATCTCACCCGTGGCTGGCTTGAGCGATGCCAGGTGCTGAAGTCTGTGCAGCAGTCATGTGACAGGGTGGGCTATGTGACGTCACATCAGCCCGCCCTGTCACATGACCACTGTACAGAGTGCGACTCTGTAGCTGGAGGCGACTGGTGAGAACAGAGGGAGGCGAGCAGGGGTGAGAATGGGGGGGTGAGGACGGAGCGGCGAGTACCGCTGCAGGGGGCCGCCATGGACCTCTGTGATAGCCGTGGCCGGACGCATGTATCCTGGCGATAGCGACGCCTATGCATCGCTGTCGCCAGGTTTCAGCTTGGCGCGAGTTTTGAATGCGCGGCTGTTTTGCATACGCTGCGATCATTGGTTGCTGTGGCTGGCAGTGACCAATGAGCGCTGGCGCGCGATTTCAGCGACAGACAGACACGATTAGGCAATTATATAGCAGATATTAGAGATGACCAAAAGCTATTCCTCCTAACTCCATCATGCACATGTTCAGTCAGATGAGGATGTATTTTTGTAAGTGTAGCACCTGCAGTGGAAGCAATGTATACAGTGCCACAGATATTTACTTCTGCAGATATTAATATTTCTTTTGCTGCACTGAATGAAATCACAATTCCCAAGGTGCCTTGATCATCTCAGCAATCTGGGGGGGAGGTACAACAGCACAATTAGGACAAATAGGACAGAACCTATTGGCTAAACAAGCTGGAGGGTAATGGAGAAGTGAACTGTACTAGGGAAGATGTGTGTGGTCAGCCATCATGGAGATGTGAAAGTGATCCTCCAGGGCTGAAGCATGCTGAGACCTCTGCACCTTTGTGTGACAAGACTGTGAGCTGCATCACAACCAAGGATTCTGCCTGCAATTCCCAGCCTTTTCACACAACTGGACCCTAATGCCACAGTTTGGCAAGCTGAATGAATACAGATCTGATGCAAAAGGAGTGAATAGTTACTGCTGGGACTTGTATTTATACTGGTTTAGAAGCATAGTGAATTTAAATGGATGGTAGGACTACAGTGACTTGTGATTTTAGTAACTAGGAGTTATATTCGGTATATTTAGTGCACCAATGGTTACTGCAAGGGTGCCAACATCCTCAGCAACTGGGGTCCCAATCTGGGACTGTCATTTGTATAGCTGCAGCCATTTGGAGATTTATGGTGATCAGATAGGAGTGTGCTTGCTGTGTGTTAAAGTGGAAGCATCACCCCCAACATTCAGGGTTTTATTTGCTATGCACATCTTGTACCTTTATATAATACTAGCTGTAGTACCCGGCTACGCCCGGGTTAATAAATAACTGCTGTTAGCTATAACAAAATAGAATTTGAATATGTCATATTAATGACCTGTAGGAAAATAGAAGCTGAGCTGTGATTGGTTGCTATAGGCAGCCTAATAAATCTCCAGCCAACAGTAAACCCTCCCCCTGGCCGGGCAGTATATGTTACCTCACACATACACATAATAGACAGCTCATGTGACTGACATCTGCCTTAATTCCCTATATGGCTCATGTGTTGCACATTGGCTGTTTTTAATCAGATGTTTATGTTTGGAAAATAAAGATAGCACACGTATGAGGCGAGTTGTATGAGGTGATTTGTGCACATCTGTGTCTGTCTGTGTGGTGTGTGTGTCCCTATAGGGTGTGTATGTGTGTGTGTCCCTGTGGGATGGGGTCTGTGTGGTGTGTGTCTCTGTTGTGTGTGTCTCTTTGTGGTGTGTGTGTCCCTGTGGGGTAAGTGCATGTGCCCCTATAGGGTGTGTATGTGTGTGTGCCCCTGTGTGTGTCTCTGTGTTGTGTGTGTCCCTTTGTGGTGTGTGTGTGTCCCTGAGGGGTGAGTGCATGTGTCCCTATAGGGTGTGTATGTGTGTGTGTCCCTGTGGGGGGGGTCTGTGTGGTGTGTGTGTGTCTCTTTGTGGTGTGTGTGTCCCTGTGGGGTGAGTGCATGTGTCCCTACAGGGTGGCTATGCGTGTGTGTCCCTGTGGGGGGGGTCTGTGTGGTGTGTGTGTGTCTCTTTGTGGTGTGTGTGTGTCCCTGTGTGGTGAGTGCATGTGTCGCTATAGAGTGTGTGTGTGTCCCCTTGGGGGTGTGTGTGTGTCTTTGTGGTGTGTGTTGGTTCGGGTGCGTGGTGAGTATCCAATGTTGGGGCTGCACTTTAGCGACTGTACACTTGCTGTTACTCTTTGTGTGCGTGTTGTGTATACATGTCCCTGTGTGTGGTGAATATCTCACGTTGGGGCCTCACCTTAGTGACTATATGCTGGTATGTGCTGTTAGTCTTTGGCGCTGTCATTAAGCCCCTCTCATTCACAACTGTCAACTGGTAACTCTCACTTTTTCCCCATGATGTAGATAGGGGCAAAATAGTTTGGTGAATTGGAATGTGCGGGGTTAAAATTTCGCCTCACAACATAGCCTATGACGCTCTCAGGGTCCAGACGGGTGACTGTGCAAAATTTTGTCTCTATACCTGACAGCTGTCGATTTTCCTCCCACACGTTTCCTTTCCCTTTTTTTCCATTATGTAGATAGGGGCAAAATTGTTTGATGAATTGGAATGCGCGGGGTTAAAATTTCGCCTCACAACATAGCCTATGACGCTCCCGGGGTCCAGACGTGTGACTCTGCAAAACTTTGCGGCTGTAGCTGCGACGGTGTAGATGCCAATCCCGGATACACATACACACACACATACACACATTCAGCTTTATATATTAGACTAGCTGTGAGCCCGATGCAAATGCATCGGGATTCTAGAACGTGGCAATATTATTTGCATTAATAGCATTATTATTACCATTAATAGCATAATTATTAGCATTAACAGCATTATTATTAGCATTAATAGCATTATTAACAGCAATAATAGTACTATTAATAGTATTGTTATTAGTATTAATAGCATTATTACCATAAATAGCATTAATAATAGCGTTAATAGCATTATTATGAGGAGTAATAGCATTATTAGCATTAATAAAATTATTAATAGCATTAATAGAATTGAAAATAACATTAATAGCATTATTAATAGGATTAATAGCATGATTATTAGAATTAATAGCATTAATTTTAGCATGAATAGCATTAATAGCATTATTAATAACATTAATACCATTATTAATAGCATTAATAGCCTAAATAATAGAATTAATAGCATAAATAATCGCATTAATAGCATGAGTATTAGCATAAAGAGCATTAATAGCAATATTATTAGCATTAATAGAATTTTGAATAGCATAAATAGCATGATTATTAGCCTTAATAGCATTATTAATAGCGTTAATATGATTATTATTAGCATTATTAGCATTAATATTAGCATTAATAGCATAATTATTAGCATTAATAGCATTATTATTAGCATTAATAGCATTAATAATACAATTAATAGCATTAATATTAGCATTAATAGCATTCATAGTATTATTAATAGCATGAATAACATTATTAATACCATTAATAGCATTAATAGCATTATTAATAGCATTAATAGCATAAACAATAGAATTAATAGCATAACTAATCGCATTAATAGCATTACTATTAGCATGAAGAGCATTAATAGCAATATTATTAGCATTAATAGCATTTTGAATAGCATAAATAGCATGATTATTAGCCTTAATAGCATTATTAATAGCGTTAATATGATTATTATTAGTATTATTAGCATTAATAGTAGCATTAATAGCATAATTATTAGCATTAATATCATTATTATTAGCAGTAATAGCATTGATATTAGCATTAATAGCATTATTAATAGCATTAATAGCATTAATAATACAATTAATAGCATTAATATTAGCATTAATAGCATTAATAGTATTATTAATAGCATGAATAACATTATTTAATAGCATTAATAGCATTATTAATAGCATTAATAGCATAAATAATAGAATTAATAGCATAAATAATTGCATTAATAGCATTACTATTAGCATAAAGAGCATTAATAGCAATATTATTAGCATTAATAGCATTTTGAATAGCATAAATAGCATGATTATTAGCCTTAATAGCATTATTAATAGTGTTAATATGATTATTATTAGCATAATTAGCATTAATATTAGCATTAATAGCATAATTATTAGCATTAATAGCATTAATAATAGCATTAATAGCAATATTATTTGCATTAATAGCATTATTATTACCATTAATAGCATAATTATTAGCATTAATAGCATAATTATTAGCATTAATAGCATTAATAATAGCATTAATAGCAATATTATTTGCATTAATAGCATTATTATTACCATTAATAGCATAATTATTAGCATTAATAGCATAATTATTAGCATTAATAGCATTAATAATAGCATTAATAGCAACATTATTTGCATTAATAGCATTATTATTACCATTAATAGCATAATTATTAGCATTAATAGCATAATTATTAGCATTAATAGCATTAATAATAGCATTAATAGCAATATTATTTGCATTAATAGCATTATTATTACCATTAATAGCATAATTATTAGCATTAATAGCATAAATATTAGCATTAATAGCATAATTATTAGCATTAATAGCATTAATAATAGCATTAATAGCAATATTATTTGCATTAATAGCATTATTATTACTACCATTAATAGCATAATTATTAGCATTAATAGCATAATTATTAGCATTAATAGCATTAATAATAGCATTAGTAGCAATATTATTTGCATTAATAGCATTAATATTACCATTAATAGCATAATTATTAGCATTAATAGCATTATTATTAGCATTAATAGCATTAATAATAGAATTAATAGCAATATTATTTGCATTAATAGCATTATTATTACCATTAATACCATAATTATTAGCATTAATAGCATAATTATTAGCATTAATAACATAAATATTAGCATTAATAGCATAATTATTAGCATTAATAGCATTATTATTAGCAGTAATAGCATTATTAATAGCATTAATAAAATTAATAATACAATTAATAGCATTTATTTATTTTTTTATTATTATTTTTTATTTAATTATTTATTATTTTTTATTTATTTTTTTATTATTTTTTAATTATTTTTTAATTATTTTTTTTATTATTAAATTTATTATTTATTTAAAGTGAGCCTGAGGCTGAGACCCAGTTCTCTTTCAGGTCCGCTGAAAGGGCTGATATTATTAGCATATATTTAATTTTTTTATTATTATTTTTATTTAATTATTTATTATTTTTTATTTATTTTTTTATTATTTTTTAATTATTTTTTAATTATTTTTTTTATTATTAAATTTATTTGTTGATGCGCTCTTCTGATTGGTCGCTGTCTACTGCCCTCAGCCAATCAGAAGAGCCCGTCATTTCCCATTGACATACATTAGCGGTGTGTCGGCGATTTTATGGCCGGCCACCTGGTTGGCCCTAAAATCGCGGACACACCGCTAATGCATGTCTATGGGCAGTCATCCTGATTTCTGATTGGTCGCTCTTTGGTGACGCCGACCAATCAGAATTCGAGCTCACTGCCTATAGAGATGCATTAGCGGTGTGTCCGCGATTTTAAGGCCGACAAATAGAACCAGGTGGGCGGCCATAAAATCGCCGACACACCGCTAATGTATTTGAATGGGAAATGAGGGGCTCTTCTGATTGGCTGAGGGCAGTAGACAGCGACCAATCAGAAGAGCCCCTCACATCTCATTGAGGTAGAATGGTGGATTTGTCGTCCATTCTATCTTAATGATAAGTGAAGAGGACGTCGGAGCTGGAAGTTGGCGGAAAGAAGACAGAAGACCCCGGGGGCCGGACGAAGAGGCGGAGATGGCGGAAAGAAGAGAGAAGACCCCCGGGGCCGGAGGAAGAGGACGCCTGGCCGGACGGAGGACTTGTGGATCGGACGGACGATCAGATGACTAAGAAGGCATGTAAGTAATCGACGGGGACGTTAGGTTAGGGGACGGCGGGGGCTTCGGGTGTAGGGCGTTAGGTGTTAGCGACAGCGGCGGGGGAAAGCAGCGGGGGAAAGCGGCGGGGGAAAGCGGCGGGAGCTTAGGAGGCGGCGGGGCTTAGGGGGTAGGGGCTTAGGTGCGGCGGGGCGGCGGCGGACGGTAGGGGCTTAGGTGCGGCGGGGCTTAGGGGGTAGGGGCTTAGGTGCGGCGGGGCTTATGGGGTAGGGGATTAGGTGCGGCGGGTCGGGGCTTAGGTGTGGCGGGGCTTAGGGGGTAGGGGCTTAGGAAGCGGCGGGGCTTTTAGGTGCGGCGCGGCTTAGGGGGTAGGGGATTAGGTGCGGCGGGTCGGGGATTAGGTGCGGCAGGTCTTAGGGGGCAGGTGCTTAGGTGCGTCGGGTCGAGGCTTAGGTGCGGCGGGTCTTAGGGGGTAGGGGCTTAGGTGCGGCGGGGCTTAGAGGGTAGGGGCTTAGGTGCGGCGGGGCTTAGGGGGTAGGGGCATAGGTGCGGCGGGTCGGGGCTTAAGGTGTAGGGGTGCGGCGGACTTAGGGGGTAGGGGCTTAGGTGCGGCGGGTCGGGGCTTAGGATGCGGCGGGGCTTAGAGGGTAGGGACTTAGGGGCGGCGGAGTTAGGGGGTAGGAGCTTAGGTGCGGGGTGGCTGTGCGGACATTGCGGGGTGGGTGTGCGGACATGGGGTGGCTGTGCGGACATGGGGGGGCTGTGTGGACGACATGGGGGTGGCTGTGCGGACATGGGGGTGGCTGTGTGGACATGGGGGGGGCTGTGCGGACATGGGGGGGCTGTGCGGACATGGGGGGGGCTGTGCAGACATGGGGGTGGCTGTGCGGACATGGGGGTGGCTGTGCGGACATGGGGGGGGCTGTGCGGACATGGGGGGGCTGTGCGGACATGGGGGTGCTGTGCGGACATGGGGGGGGCTGTGCGGACATGGGGGGGCTGTGCGGACATGGGGGGGGCTATGCGGACATGGGGTGGGGCGAATTGTGGGTAGCGGGGAGCGGAGGCGGCTGCGCCGCCTCCGCTCCATGGTCCCCGGGGAGCGAGTTGCGGCTCAGGCAGCGACTCGCAATGGCCTCGCGGCCATTGCTCGCGCTACCTGAGCGGTAAATCGCTAAGGTTGTGGCCGAGCCTCTGGTTCGATTTTCGGCCAGCGACTCGCAATGGCCGCTTTGCGGCCATTGCTCGCACTCAGCCAGCGATTCGCAATGGCCTCGCGGCCATTGCTCGCGCAGCATTGGGCGCTTCGCGTCCAATGTTAAATTCGTGTCCACATGACCACGCTGGAAGTAGCGCGCGGAGGGGCGCTTTTCCGATTCGCGATTATATAATAGATTGCATTGCATTGTTTGTTTGATGTTCCTTGGTATTACCCCGGCAATTGGCCCCTTTTATCCTCCTGTAAATAAACGTGTTACTGGCTCAACCTCATCTTTTGTGAGTGTGTATAGAGTGTGGACAGGGGTATCCCCGCAGCGACCCCTGGCAGAAGAGGAAGACCCCTCACCTCCTGGCAAGATGCAGGTAGAGGCACTGCACCATACTAAGGTGAGAACTACCACACACCCTGCCATAGGGGCAGCTTAAAGGGCTGTTACATAAGGAAACTTGTACTGTCAGACACCTCAGTCAGTAGTTCATTAAGAAATGCTTGGAACACCCCTACACACAATGGGTGGTCAGACAATCCCACCAAAATTGTCAGTTTTAATCATCTATTGTCACGTATTGGCTCTTGCTTTCTGCTGCTGCTGTAGTTTAAACTAAGCTTTTTTTTCCCTCAGTCTCTGTGGCTCTACAGGTGGAAGTTGCTAAATGTTTGGTGGAAGTGACTAATAGCTCAGGTGAGCTGAGGGGTTGTGTCTGAGTCTTCTGCTATCCACCCCTCGGCCATAAATAGTTCAGCTTCCTTCCACCAGATTTCGCTGATTCAGCTAATTCCTGGTCCATGGGTGGAGATACGGGCTTTATGTCTAGGGCTTTCTCAGGAGCTTAGGAGAAAGGGTGGTGACTCGGACCTCCTCACCTTCAGAGATACCTCTGAGAACAGGGTGAGCTAGGGACACCCAGTACCAGGGTCAGATTCGCCTCACTGGAATCTCCTCACCCACCTCCCTATCCAGTTCCAGATTCCCTCATCCCCCACCCCCCCTTAAGCATGACATAATCAGTGACCCATGTCTCAGGCTTCCTCTGCTGATGCCTTTGCACAACTGAGGCAGACAATCTCTACTGAGGTAACCGGTCTGCAGACTCAGGTGGTGCAACAGTTGCAACAGGGTATCTGGCTGCATCGGAACCCAATGTGTCCCTTCCTGATAGGTTTTCTGGAGGAAGGATTAAGTCAGTGATGGCGAACTCCAGGCCTCGAGTGCCACCACCAGTGCAGGTTTTCAGGATTTCCTTATATTGCACAGGTGATAATATAATCACCTGCACTGGGGATGATTCCAACCTCTGTGCAATGCTGAAGAAATCCTGAAAACCTGCACTGGTGGTGGCACTCGAGGCCTGGAGTTCGCCATCACTGGATTAAGTTCTTGGTGTTTAGAGAGGCCTGTGAGATTTATTTCAAGCTTTGGCCCCGTTCATCGGGGAGCGTGGAACAGCGGGTGGGGATTATAGTCTCTCTTCTCAAGGGAGATCTCCAGACCTGGGCCTTCTCTCTCCTGGCCGACTCCCTATCCTAGCGGTTGGTGGACGGGTTTTTTGCTGCTCCGGCTCAGGTGTATAGTGACCCTGATAGGATGACTCTTGCAGAGTCGAATCTCCGTAAACTCAAGCAGGGGACACAAGCAGTGGAGGAGTACTGCTCAGAGTTTCGGACACCCAGTGGAATGACCCTGCCCTTAGGAGTCAGTTCTGCTTGGGTTTGTCAGCTCGACTACAAGACACCCTGGTTCAGTACGCCGCAACTGAGTCATTGGAGGCTGCGATGTCCCTAGCCATCAAGGTGGACAGACGTCTGAGGGAGAGACCGAGTCCAACCTTGTCCCCTGTGGCTATCCCTGTTCAGCATGTTCTATGTGATAAATCTATGCAATTGGGGGGAGTTGGTCTTCCTGCTAAACCTCATGTGACTACGGTTCATCAAGTGAACAGAGTTTGCTTCTATTGTGGACAAACTAATCATTTTATTCAGGTTTGTCCACATCGCTCCGGGAGAAGTGCGCAGTGTCAGATGCCGTACACCTGAGGTCGTTCGGATGGAGATGACCGTAGGGCTTATATTTCCTTCTTTGCCAAGTCTCCGTTCACACTGTCTGACAAAGTGCTGGTGGATGGTAAGACCGAGACTGTGCCAGTGCTGGCTGATAGTGGAGCAGGAGTCAATCTTTTGGATTCTCGCTTTGCTCGGGCTCATGGTCTAGCCTGTACTGTTAGCGAGACGCATTCCCATCTCTGCCATTGACGCCGCTCCTCTCAGCCAGAAGGTGATTACCTAAGTAGTGCATAATGTGAACACAGGCATAGAACCTCTTCACCAGGAGATCCTGTCTTGTCACATTATTGGATAATCTCGCTATGCTCATAGTGTTGGGCCTTCCTTGGCTAAAGAAGCACAGCCCAGTGATTGACTGGCGAGCCAGAGGTAATTCGTTGGGGTAATCCCTGTGAGGGGAATTGGCTAGGTACTGCAGTCTCAGCTGTGTGATTTTGCCTACTCCTGTATCGCCAGCTGAGGTGGGTGAGAGCTTACCGGAGAATGTGGGTAAAGCTCAACCTATACCTCAGATTCATGCCAGGTCTAGACGAAGTTCTAGGAAGAGAAGATGAGGAAAGGCAGTTGTTCCTACTGTGCACCCCGAGGGATGGAGTCCCGGGGTCCGGGGAGACACCACTGTTTACCTTCCTGAAACCGTACCTGCTGTTTTATGCTGCACTCAAATGACTGGTAATAAATGTCCAGGTCCAGACTTGAGTGTGGATGACTATGTGTGGATGTTGTCAAAACACTTAAGGTGGAAGTGTGCAGCTGGACCTCCTACCACTGGAGTTTTGGTCTGTTTAGAATTTCAGCCATTTGCAACCCTGTGTTGTTCCAGTTAGAACTTCCAATATTATTCACAGATCATCACTCAGAAAGTTTAGACCATGGCCGGACGTGTCCGGTTTAGAGTTCAGAGGCCCCTTACAATGGGAAGGGCGTACTGTCACATATTGACTGCCTGCAGTCAATTGATGCTGCTGCTGTAATTTAAACCAAGCCTTTTTTCCCTCAGTCTCTGCAGGTGGAGGTTGCTGAATGTTTGGAGGAAGTGACTAATAGCTCAGGTGAGCTGATTGATGCATATGAGCCTTTCTGCTCTCCACCCCTTGGCCATAAATAATTCAGCCTCCTTCCACCAGATGTCGCTGATTCAGCTCATTTTTGATCTGAGACCCATTGTGCGCAGACATTCTCTGGAGCTGCTGCAATCCTCTTCATTTGAAGCTGCTGGGTTCCCTGGTCCGTGGGTGGAGGTAGGGACTTTATGCCTAGGGCTTTCTCAAGAGAATAGAAGAAAGGGTGGCAACTGGGACCTCCTCACCTTCAGAGGTACCTCCGAGAACAAGATGAGCTAGGGACACCCATTACCAGGGTCAGATTAGCCTCCCTGGAATCTCCTCGCCCACCTTACTATCCAGTTCCTGATTTCTTCCCCTATAAGTGTGACATCTATCATCTAATATGAATGGGCAGCTCAAGACCATCAGACACAGAACACTGAACATCTGAAATGTGACAAGTGATAGCTCCACTCCTTGGATACCTTTGTTTTGCAGAGAACACCACTGCTCCTCCAGATCTTCTGCTGAGGACTATGTCTATCTATAATCACCAGTGTCAGCATTGCTCATTATCCTCCATATTTAATGACCCCTAGGTCTATTATCTTCCATGTACACTGATCCCCAATACTAATGACCTCCATGCGTTATATCTTATTTTCTCAATAACCTCCATATTCACTGTCCCCCATATCTAATGTCCTCCATGTCCACTGTCCTCTATGTCCACTGTCCCCCACATCTACTGTCCTCCATGTCCACTGTCCCCCACATCTACTGTCCTCCATGTCCACTGTCCCCATATCTACTATCCTCCATGTCCACTGTTCCTCATATCTACTGTCCTCCATGTCCATTGTCCCCCACATCTACTGTCCTCCATGTCCACTGTCCCCATATCTACTATCCTCCATGTCCACTGTTCCTCATATCTACTGTCCTCCATGTCCACTGTTCCTCATATCTACTGTCCTCCATGTCCATTGTCCCCCACATCTACTGTCCTCCATGTCCACTGTCCCCATATCTACTATCCTCCATGTCCACTGTTCCTCATATCTACTGTCCTCCATGTCCATTGTTCCTCATATCTACTGTCCTCCATGACCACTGTCCCCCATATCTACTGTCCTCCATGTTCATTGTCTTCCTTTCCCCCTGTACTTGGCTAATTCTTCATCACTCACCAGTATGGTTCCCTCCTTCACAGTGGCCAGTTTGGCGTTCTGCCTCTTGCAGTCATCTTCGCTTTCTTTCTGGATCTTCTGGTTTTCAGAGAAGAGATAACACTTGTTGGTAATAAGAATCCAGGAATCAGGACACGAAGAGAACGAATCTGTGGAACAAGAGAATGGCGTGATTATCATCATGATATACACAGGTATGTGCCCCCTCTGGTGCCCTCTTCGGTGTCCCCCTTGTTTCCCTTGGTTCTGTATATTTGTAGGTGACCAGTGGAAGAATGTCATCATCTCACCCATTATATACGCAAGACAAAACTCATCAGACCCAGGAATATGGCTACTGCTCTACAATACGGTCGAATACTGGTGTACTGCTCTACTGTACGGTAACATACTGGTGTACTGCTCTATTGTATGGTCACATACTGGTGTACTGCTCTACTGTACGGTCGAATACTGGTGTAGTGCTCTACTGTACGGTCACATACTGGTGTACTGCTCTATTGTATGGTCACATACTGGTGTACTGCTCTACTGTACGGTCGCATACTGGTGTAGTGCTCTACTGTGTGGTCACATACTGGTGTGCTGTTCTACTGTACGATCACTTACTGGTGTACTGCTCATCTGTACGGTCACATACTGGTGTACTGCTCTACTGTATGGTCACATACTGGTGTACTGCTCTACTGTACGGTCACATACTGGTGTACTGCTCTACTGTACGGTCACATAGTGGTGCAGTGCTCTACTGTACGGTCACATACGGGTGTACTGCTCAACTGTACAGTCACATACTAGTGTACTACTCTACTGTACGGTCACATATTGGTGTACTGCTCTACTATACAGTCACATACTGGTGTACTGCTGTACTGTACAGTCACATATTAGTGTACTGCTCTACTGTACGGTCACATACTGGTGTACTGCTCTACTGTACGGTCACATACTGGTGTAGTGCTCTACTGTACAGTCACATACTGGTGTAGTGCTCTACTGTACGATCACATACTCATGTACTGCTCTACTGTATGGTCACATACTGGTGTAGTGCTCTACTGTATGGTCACATACTGGTGTACTGCTCCACTGTACGGGCACATACTGGTGTACTGCTCTACTGTACGGTCACATACTGATGTACTGCTCTACTGTATGGTCACATACTGGTGTACTGCTCTACTGCACAGTCACATACTGGTGTACTGCTCTACTGTACGGTCACATACTGGTGTTCTGCTCTACTGCACGGTCACATACTGGTGTACTACTCTACTGTATGGTCACCTACTGGTGTACTGCTCTATTGTACGGTCACATACTGGTGTACTGCTCTACTGTACGGTCATATACTGGTGTACTGCTCTACTGTACGGTCACATACTGGTGTACTGCTCTACAGGGACTTGCCAGATACGGCTCAGTGACACCATTACTATACACAGTTCATCTACAGCACTCACACCAGAAAAAGAGGCAAAAATACAAGATACAATGGAGGACTCTCATAACATGGAAAGAATGGAGCTCGCTCAGGCTCTGATGCCTGTTTTGCAGTAATGGAGGCCTCTGCCCGGGATAGGATTTCTGTATGTCTTCTCTCAGTAAGGACACTTTTTTTCTATTCTTACATGAGTGGCACATTTGAGGCATTGGTTTCGATCATCACTATGAATCCTTTTGGATCTCCTCCTGTACTCACATACAGAACTATAATTTGCAATATGCTGTATGATCGCATTCACTGCTGTAATGATCTGTAATGTCCAGGCCTGAGACAGCAGAGACCCTGATGTGAGACTGCTGACCCCTCCATAGAACTTGATCCCATGGCTTGGGGTCCTCCACTCCCATCATCCAGGATTTTTGTCCTCTGCACACCGGGTAATCAATATTACAATGTTCCCTGATCCGCCATGTGTTCTATAATCTTGTGCATTACTTGTAACTCCTGCACCTTAGCTCTCAGAGTTGTAACATTGCTAATCCCACACTGCCCTCTGCTGGTCTTTATCAAAAGTACAAGTTCCTTACATGGCCAAAGGAAGATAAGTAACAGTTGGGGTTTCTCCGGCAGTTGGGTGTGGTGAGCGCACGGTGCTGCTGCTGCAGGAGTGAAGACACAATATGATGATGTGGCTCTGTGCATTTAGGAGAGGTGTATGAATGCTGGGGTCAGTGGGTCTGCTTCGGATTGCTCCTGTCCTCTAGTGATTATAAGTGGTAAAGAGAAGGAATGCCGCACTTTATACAGAAAACTCTTTCGAAAAGTCCATGCTAGTGTGCTTCCGAAATCAAAGTAGACCCGAACATAACAAAACCTGGAAAACCTGAAAACCAACCAAAGCAGACAGTTCTGGCTCCCTGCCGCTAAGATCCTCTCAGAGCTAAGAAGAGGGAGAGGCACTAAGTGTACACTGTCAGCTCTGCAGATTATATGGAGTAAATGTTCAGTGTCATGAATGTCTGATATTTTGCTCATGATTTTAAGATGATTGAAGAGTCAGCCAACAATAGCTCACTCATCTCTCCACCTTTTGCTTTGTGAGTCAGTTACATAGATCCTCGCTTGCTTTCCACAACGACCCCCAGTCAAAACTATTTACAACCCCCCCATAAAATCCTGAAGCTGAGAGGAGCAGAGCGTATACAGGTTTGAACCAGATCTGTCCCTGCAGAAGATCCTTTGTTTAAACCTACAGTTGTTTCTATGTCGAATTTAAGAAGACCCGTTCATGCCATATACACATAATTCACATTTTTAGATTATTCACCGGTTTGCGCATTTAAAGATATGTTTTGTACAGATATGCAATGCTCAGGAGCCTGGCAAATGAGTCCTACCTTTAAAAAACCTCATACATGGGTCATATTTGGTATCAATATTCTCAGAATTAATGAAAGTAAATATGAGTTATATATCATGGTTGTGAGCCCACCCCATCCCCAGATATGAAGAATGAAGATTTATTAAGCATGGTGAAAGGGGAAGTCTCAGTGGACAAGCCCATAGGGAGTGGTCACTCTACGAGGTGGGGGCCACAGGTTCCCCTGCCTTTAACAAAAGCAGAGAAGCCATTTCTGGGGGATCGTGATCCAGGGGCCTTACATAGCCACTTACATACCAGTTGTGTGACGGAATCATACCTTTCTGGGGAGCGCCCCCCCCCTTTTATTTTTATAACTGTTTTATGCATACATGTAAATTGTCTCTTATGTAATTTTCTGTAAATCTTTTATATAAACACTGCCATCTTTGGGAGTAAAATATTATAATTTACTAGTCTCGATCTCCTTGTCCTATGAACGAGCTCTCACGACCTCACTGTTCATTTTACGCTATCATACAGGTTACCGATCTACCTGGAAAGATCGGTGGTGGCAGCTTAATTTTGGTATTTATGTGATATTGTGGACCTGAGGGTGACTGGATCGAGGTATATATACGTTCCTAGCAGGAACCGGTGGTATATATACATCCTGTCACATCACGTGCCGCAGTAGACAATATAAATTAGGGCAGCTAGGCTCCTTTCTTATCCTCTGGCAATACTGGATTTGGCCAGCAGGCTAAGGGGGCGCCAGAGAGCTGCAGGTCCTGACTAAGTCTTCGTGACAATTGGTGGCAGAGCGGTGGGATCATAGGACATTAGTGATCTGGTTTGAGCAATCATTCCTCTCACTAAAAACTTGCACAGTTCTTATGAGAATTCTGCACAAAAGTTTTGAGGATCAAACTCAGTGTTTATTAGATTTGAGACAATACTGTGTGTGTAGCAGTTACCCCTCCTTTTCTTTGTTTTTCTATCCTATCCTTTGATTTGAAAATCATGGCCACAGTAGTGAAAAACTGGTATAAAGACTATAACAAGGAGGCTCTTGCCTGCCTGTGCACATACAGAAATATAGACCCCACCGGCAGAACCAAGAAGCAGATGGCGCAGATACTGCTGCGATTGGATGTGGAGCAAGTCCAGCACCAGAGCCCGGAGAATGGAGAGGCCAGCCAAAACCTTGTCAGTGCTGCTGCACAGCTCCCGGCTGCCGAGGTCAGTCAAAGCACGGATGGTGTTGCTGCTGAGGCCTTACCTGTGGATGTAAGCCAAGTCCTAGAAGGTGTTCCTGCAGAGGTCCCACCTGTAGACGCACGCCGCGTCAGCGACCAGGGCAGCGTGGACCCCTATCTGCAACTGGCTTTACAGCACTGTCCTGCCGAGGATTATCAAGGACGCCTGCAGCTCATTCGGCAATACCAGGAGGCTGCAGAGCGGCGAGCTGAGGCCGAGAGAGAGGCTGCAGAGCGGAGAGCCCAAGCCGAGTGAGAGGCTGTAGAGCGACGAGCTGAGGCCGAGAGAGCCGAGCGGCAGGCTCAAGCTCAGAGAGACCACGACCTGCGGATGGCCCAGCTGGGAAGGCAGTCATCTACCCCATCGAACTCTGAATCGACTAGTCTAACCACCTTCAAACCCTGTCCAGAGCATTTTCCTGTGCTGGATGACAAAGGTGACCTGGACACTTTTCTGAGGGGTTTTGAGAAGGCTTGCTTACAGTACCAGCTACCACATGACCAGTATGCCCGGTACCTAATTGCAGCGCTGAGAGAAAAAGCACTAGCGGCATTTGTGACTCTTCCCCGAGAGCTAGGTGGGGACTATGAGGCCATCAAGAAGGCTCTAATCCAGAGGTTCCAGCTGACTCCTGAGGTGTACCGTAGAAAGTTCCGGAACCTCCAGCGGGGACCACACGACAGCTATAGTGATGTGGTCCACGGGCTCAGAACCAATTTTGAGCAGTGGATCCAAGGACTGGAAGTGACCACCTTTGAGCAGATAAAGGATCTGATGGTGAAAGACCAATTCCTGCATCTTTGCCCCACTGAGGTCCGACAGTTCGTGATGGATCGGGAGCCAACAGATGCAAACAAAGCAGCGCAGATCGCAGACACCTACGAGGCCAAACGGAGACCAGAGGGACGGAAGCCGGTCATCACCAGCTGGAAGGGGGGTAAGCCATCCACCACCATCCCTGCCCCTGCCAGCCGACCTTCTGGAGGCCTCGTCCCCCCTGCCAACCCTCGGCCGGTATCCGATCCCCGCAAGTGTTACTTCTGCAACCAAACCGGTCATCTCAGTGCCACTTGCCAGGAGAAGCAGAGGAAGAATCTATCCCCCAAGGCTCCAGGGCAGAAGGCATCAGTTTTTTTTGTGGGTGGGCCGGTTGGGAGGGCCTGCGAAAATTTGCAGTCTGTCACTGTGGGGGACACTGTCACTGTGGGCCTGAAGGACACTGGGGCTGAACGAACCCTCATCTGACCCGAACTGGTGTCCACTGAAGAGTTGATACCAGGAAAAACCCTGACTGTCACTGGGATTGGGGGCGTCCGCTGTCCCCTGCCAATGGCCCAGGTTTTTATTGATTGGGGTGCGGGGAGTGGGGTGAAGGAAGTGGGGGTGTCTGAAAACTTGCCCACAAATGTTTTACTGGGGACTGATTTGGGGAAAATGTTTGCTTATTATGTCCCTGCCCCCCCCCTCCCCGATCTGATATGGTTGGTAAGGTTAATGCTACTGATGGGAATGTCAATGCTTTACCTGATAATGTTGATGATGTTGATGATGATGATGATGATGATGTATCTGAAGGTAGAGGAGAACTCAGCCATGTCACTCTGCGGGGTGATATTGCTGAGGATCCCCTAACAGGAGCAAGCGTTAGTGCTAACGGCGATGGGGAGAGTCACGGGGCCCATGAAGCAGGGGGTGCCGTGCAGCTGACCAGTGTCACCACAGACGGTGACCTGGCTGATGGTAGCTGCCCCATGATTAGCACTGCTCCTGAGGTAACAGGGGAGGATGGGGAAGTGGTACCCACGGCCAGGCAAGCTGATGGGATGGTGTTATTCCCCGGGGAGACGGCCTACATAGCCGCCGTCACCGGCAGTCAGAGTGCCCAGAACGCCAGTAACCCTCTGCCTTCTGGACCCTCCTCAGCCAGAGGAATAACTGAAACAGTTTCAGACCCAGAGCAGGTCCCAGAGAGTCCTGAAGAGGATGTGGCCTTAAAGTCCCTCCTGGCCGCCTCCAGCCAGGAGTTTCAGGCAGCTCTGCATACAGATGCTAGCCTAGAGACGTTAAGGATCCTCGCCAGTAAGCCCCCCTCAGAGACTGATAAGGAGAGGGTATTCTGGGACCAAGGGAGGTTGTATCGGGAGACTGTGCCCGGTACACCCCAACAGGAGTGGCTTGGGGAACGACAGCTGGTCGTTCCCTACCAATTCAGGGATGAGTTGTTGCGGATTGCCTATGAGATACCGCTCGCTGGACACTTGGCAGTCAGCAAAACCAAGGGCCGGTTGACTCACCACTTCTACTGGCACAAAATGGGACAGATGTGACAAACTACTGCAGCTCCTGTATCATGTGTCAAAGAGTGGGAAAATCAGGGCCGGCTCCTAAAGCCCCCCTGATCTCTTTGCCATTGATAGAGGAGCCTTTCCAGTGGATTGCTGTGGATATCGTGGGACCCCTGCACATACCCAGCAATTCTGGAAAGCGCTTCATTCTTACTGTGGTAGACTTTGCTACCCGGTATCCAGAGGCAGTGGCGCTGTCTTCAATTAGCCCTGTTGGCTATCTTTTCCCGAGTAGGATTTCCCAGGGAGATGCTTACCGACCAGGGGACACAGTTCATGTCTCGCATAATGAAGGCTCTCTGTAAGAAAATGCAGGTGCAGCATCTGGTATCGAGTGCGTATCATCCCCAAACCAATGGTTTGTGTGAACACTTCAATGCGACCCTCAAATAGATGTTAAAAATGCAGGTTGAGTCCCAGGGACGCGACTGGGAATGTTATCTCCCACACCTGCTATTCCCTTACCGAGAGGTCCCACAGGCCTCAACCGGGTTCTCTCCCTTCGAGCTCCTGTATGGCAGGCGAGTCAGGGGACCCCTTGGTTTAGTAAGAGAATCCTGGGAAGAGGAGCAGAGCACCCCAGGAGTGTCCATCGTGGAGTATGTCATGCGCTTCCGTGAAAAGATGCAGACCTTGACACAGTTGGTGCATGTCAACATGGCGCAAGCTCAAGCTGACCAGAAGCATTGGTACGACCAGAAAGCCCGAGAGCGGACCTACCGAGTGAGTCAGATGGTGTTGGTGCTGGTCCCCGTACCAAAGGACAAGCTTCAGGCAGCCTGGGAAGGCCCTTACGTCATTCACCAACAGCTCAACCCAGTCACCTACGTGGTCACCCTCGACCCTGAGCGGGGTAGGCGGAAGGCCTTTCACGTTAACATGATGAAGGCTCATCAAGAACGTGGGCCCTGTGTCCTACCGGTCTGCAACCTGCCCGAGGATGGGGAGGAAGATCCCCTCCTGGACATGTTGGCCCAAGCGAAGGCCAGCGGGTCCATAGAGGATGTGGAGATAAACACCTTGCTATCTACAAGCCAGCGGTCTCAGATGCGAGCAGTGCTGGAATCCTTCCAAGTTGTGTTCACCAACATGCCTGGCAGGACGGAGGTGGCGGTCCATGAGGTGGACACCGGTAATCATGCCCCACTCTGGCGGACAGCCTATCGAATCTCCGACGAGGTGCAGCACGTCATGCGCCAGGAGATCGATGAGATGCTGGAGTTGGGAGTGATTAAACGGTCCAAGAACACGTGGGCCTCACCTGTAGTCCTGGTGCCGAAGAAGGACCGGACCACCCGATTCTGTGTGGACTACAGGGGGCTCAATGCTATCACGGCCTCCGATGCACAACCAATGCCACGCATTGAGGAGTTGCTGGAACGGTTAGCAAGTGCAAGCTATCTCTCCATTATGGATCTAAGTCGGGGATATTGGCAGATTCCCCTTAGCCCTGAGGCCCAGGAGAGGTCAGCCTTTATCACCCCCTTTGGATTGTACGAATCCACGGTCATGCCGTTCGGCATGAAAAATGCCCCTGCCACTTTCCAGAGAATGGTTAACTCCCTGCTCCAGGGATTGGAGAGGTACGCGGTGGCGTACCTGGATGACATTGCTGTCTTCGGTCCCACCTGGGGGATCACCTCAAGCATCTGCGGCAGGTGCTCGGGCGCATCCACCAGGCAGGCTTGACCATTAAGCTGGGAAAGTGCCAGATGGGCATGAACGAGGTCCACTACCTGGGGCACCGGGTAGGCAGGGGCACGCTGAAACCAGAGCCGGGAAAGTGGACGCTATAGTGTCCTGGCCCACCCCCAGGACCAAAAAGCAGTTGTCGTCCTTCTTGGGCACTGCAGGGTACTATAGGCGCTTTGTGCCAAACTATAGTAGCCTTGCGAAGCCTCTCACGGATCTCACCAAGAGGAACCTACCCCATGCAGTCGATAGGACCGAGAACTGCGAAGTCGCCTTCCAGGCTTTGAAGACTGCCCTGAGCAGCTCTCCTGTGTTAAGGGCAATTGACGGCAAGCGGCCATTCCTAGTACAGACTGATGCCAGTGAGTTTGGCCTCGGCGCTGTGCTCAGCCAGGTCGACTCAAGGAACCAAGAGCACCCAGTGTTGTACCTCAGCCGAAAGCTTCTACCGAGGGAAGTGGCCTATTCCACGATAGAGAAGGAGTGTCTGGCCATTGTGTGGGCCCTGCAACGCTTACAGCCCTACCTGTACGGGCGCCCCTTCACTGTGGTGACCGACCACAACCCCCTGAGTTGGCTGAACTCCCTGTCCGGTACCAACGGAAGGTTGCTACGCTGGAGCCTCACACTCCAGCAGTACGACTTTACTGCGCAACACCGAAAAGGCAGCGAGCATGGCAATGCTGATGGGTTATCCCGGCGGGGGGAGCCCACAGGGACACGCCTGGAGGAGTACCGAGAGGTTGTTCCTCCATAGCGTCATCAAAAAGGGGAGGTGTCGGAGCCAAGATGGCCGCCGTCGGGAGAGGACGCACATAGCAGAGCTCCTCAACACTAACTTCAATCTGTGCCATCCACCCTCAAAAGGCCGATATAGAGACTCTGACAGGCTTCCACACCCATCCCCTGGCTCTAAAGACCCTCACAGACCCAGTATTGACGCACCTTGTGCCATACAGGTGCCTTTCAGGTGGGTTCTGCCTGGTCCCCCCCTGCTCCCATGCATTAGAGTGGGCCGCGCTCCATGCCTGGGGTCCCCCTCTGATCCCTGGTGGCTGTAATAACATCGGGCGGACAGCACTACCTCAGGGCCCGGCGCGCCCCTGGAGAGGGGGAGAGAGCTGCGGTTGGAGAGGTGAGCGGCGGGAGCCGCGCGGTCGCGGAAGAGGAGTTACTTCCGGCTGCCATTACGGAAAGGGGCCGCTCCTCCTGGACGGACGCCTGGCCCCCAGCGGTCATACACACTGGAGGCTCCCGGCGCCTGCCTGGACACGGGGACCGCTGGAAGAAACAAGGTACACAGACGGCAGACCCGGAGAGGAGGAGGGAGGGTGCATACCCCAGAGAATATCGCCATCACAACAAACTTCCCACCTGCAGAGCCACATCAAAGAGGTGAGGGACGAAGGTGCTCATGAGACTGGGCTCTGATACAGACCTAGAGTGCTGGGACCTGAGTGGGGACAGAGCTTGCTGCACAACACGGAACATTATATTAAAACAACATATTAGCAGACCCAGGAAGAGGGACGGAGAGCACAGTCTACAGACTACACAGTACAGAGCAATTACTGAATGTGCACCATCTGGTGGTCACCTAGAGAATTGTCTAGCTTTGTTGCTATAGCAGCCCTAACCTGCCATCTGGGGACCATCCGGATATACCAGTGAGAGGTGCATGTTACAGTACTGATGCATCTCCTGATGGCCATCTGACTGATTTCAAACCCCACACAGATAAAAGTTTGCCCTCCAGAGGCAATTAATCAATGGAGATACTTTTTTAACAAATCTACAAATCTCTAGCAGTGGGGGAAATGTCCTAACTGCTAATGGTGTAGGACACTGACCAGGATCATCCATAAACGGCTCTAATCTCGTCCCCTCCTGCTTTCTTACAATCCTGTCCTCCCTTCTCCGGTGCCTTATCCTTTGGTGAACAAATGGGGAAGAGCAAGCCGGGATCTCGTGATCCGGCCCGGAGGATTCCGGACTTCTTTGTCCCCCCTCCACACCTGGCACAAGAAGCTAAAATGGCGCCGCAGTCTCCCACGCACGCGCCGCAAAGCGAGCTCCCCTTTCAGCAGATCTGAGCAGCTCTGATGCCGGGGCTACAGAGGCCCCTCTCACCCCATCTCTCCTCAAAACTTTGTTGGGAGAGCTGCGTTCCTCCCTGCAGGAGGATATGCGCAATATGGTGGCATCTCTTAAATTGGAGGTGGAGGATCTGGGGGGGCGCACAGATCATTTGGAACAAAAGATGGCAGAGTTGGTGGCATCACATAATAGCCTCTGGGATGTACGCGAGGCATTGGACACACGAGCCCTAAAGACCCAGTCAAAGACCCTGGATCTAGAAGATAGATCCAGGAGGAACAATGTTAAACTAAGGGGGTAGATGAATCGGTCTCAGCCCCGGATCTGAGAGCCTTCCTTCAAGAATTTATATTGGCTGCACTTCCCCAGACAGATAAAAAGCTTTTGGTTATTGATAGAATCCATCGCCTTCGCAAGCCACCCAGCCTGGTGGCCTCCGTGCCCAGGGATGTGCTGGCTCGCATCCATTTCTTCGAATTGAGGGAGGACTTCCTGTATGCTCTCCGGGGTTCACCTGAGTTGCCAGAGAAGTTTGCTTCCATCAAGGTTTTTCCAGATCTTTCACCGGGCATGTTGGCATTGCGCCGTGCCTTTGCCCCACACACTGCCATTTTAAGGGACAAAGGGATTCAATATCGATGGGGATACTATCCCACGAGACTTCTTGTCAAGAAGGACGGTGCTATTACAACTTGCCTTACTCCCCGTCAAGCTGCTAAAAATTTGGCTCGCTGGGGCCTCGTCCCTCCGGGTTCCCCTGCCTCGAAGGACTCTGGACAACCTGAGGCGGATACCATCACAGCTGCCGATCACCATATTGATATGGAGTGGGAGGTCACCTGAAGGGACTTTTTCTCAGTCGGTCCTGGTCGGATCCTTTTTTCTTTCGGAATAGAATTTTTCCAAATTTTTTATTTTTTTCTCCTTTCTGCTTACTATTTTTGCTCTTGTGGACTGTAATTCCACGTATTTGCTGACTTGTCAGCCTTGGCCCCTTGGTGACTTTTTTTGTCCCCTGTAGTTTCAGACCTCGTCTGAATGGATATTGTTTCCATGTTTTCTGTTTGTCTGTCTTGTCTGTTCATCCCTTCCCCTTTTTTCCCTTTAACTCCCTTTAAGTTGTTCAGGGCGGTCATTTGCTTTATTTCAGTGAAGATTCTGGAGGATTATTATGCTATGTGATATCACATGCTGTTTTATATGAACCACCATGAGTGTTACTGTATTTTCTCAGAATGTTAATGGCCTCAATTCCCCGTGCAAGAGAGCTATGGTCTGGCGTCAACTCTGTAAAATGCGTCATCAGATCATCTGTCTCCAGGAGACGCACTTGATAGAACAAGACAATTTTAGAATGAAGTCCGATATGTACCCTCACCGTTTTTTTGCAGGAGGAGATACGAAAAAAGCTGGAGTTGCGATATTTATCAGTAAAGATGTAGTCTTTCAGTTGGTTCACACGATCTCAGATCCCTCTGGCAGATATTTGATAATCTTATGTACTATTAACAATGCCCCCTTTACGTTAGCCTCGGTTTATGGACCCAACACTGGCCAACTTAAATTTTTAAAATCCGTCTTGCAGATCCTTGGGGACGTTCAACATGGGCATAAAGTAATAGCAGGTGATTTCAATGTCCCTATATCAAGAGTACTGGACTGTTCAGTTCCCTCAACCTCAAGAGGTGAAGCCGGTCCCCTTGTTCGTCTCCATGGTCTGCATGATATTTGGCGATATCTTCACTGCAGTGAGAGAGACTACACGTATATGTCATCTAGGCATGCATCTTATAGCAGGATCGACTATATTCTGGTAGACGATGTGGCTCTGCCTCACTGTACTGCAGCGTCAATAGGGAATATTTCATGGTCAGACCATGCTCCAGTGACAGTCTCACTTAATGATCCATTGGTTCGCACACAAGGCAGTCATGCGAGGCCACTTACTTAAAATTGCAGCCATCCAGAAGCGTAAATACACTCAGACATTAAAGGACGCTTTGTCTGAGATTGTGCGATTGGAGTCTCAGCACAAACACGCCCCTTCTGCGGCCTTGCTTTCAGATCTCAATAAGGCTCGTCTGGTGGTCCGGCAGTTACTGCTTCGTTCCACAGCCAATGCACTGAGGAAAACCAGGGCTAATTATTATGCCATGGGGGATCGTGCGGGTGCCTTGTTAGCCAGGCGTGTCAAGAAAGGAGAATTACAGGCGAGGATTCCCTTTATTACTAGACCAGACTCATCAAAAATCTATAATCCTATCCAAATTGCTAACGAATTTGCCTCTTACTATTCTGATCTTTACAATCTGCGGGAAGACTCTTCGGTGCCCCAGCCCTCCCCTGAGGATATCTCTGCCTTCCTGGAGAAAGCAGCCCTGCCTAGCATTACCCCTGAGCAGCTCTCCTCCTTAAACTCCCCAATTCTACTCTCTGAACTCTCCCAAATCATAAAAGAATCTAAAAAATCCTCAGCTCCCGGCCCGGATGGGTTTTCTTTTCCTTATTATGCCCAGTTTCTCCATTCGCCTTCCACGACAGCATTGGAGGATGTCGTCCACGCCCTATTGGGGGACAGGAACACAGAGAGGTTAAAAGCCCCTCCCCTTCCTCAGTACTCCAGTGTCTTCCTGTCCCCCTTGGGGCATGGAGAGGTTCCAGTGCTGTCAGGCCGGCAGAGGCAGCATTGGGGTGTACTTACAGCCGGGCCAGGGATGGACGTCGGGGGCGGCCTCCTCCTCCTTCTCGGGGCTCCCGTGGTGGGACCATCCGGCCTTCCTGCGTCCTACGGGGCAAAGCAGGCCGTGTATTGCAACGCCGGAGGCCTGTTCAGCTCTCCGGCGTCTCCCTCCTCCAGCTGCGGTCCCTGGAGCATGCATCAGAGGTGCCGTGGAGGCACTTCCGGTTTCGGGGGTGGCACTTCCGGTTCCGGGATGGCACTTCCGGTTTCGGGCGGCGGCTCCTGTAAGGGCTGTGGCAGGCTGGGCGCGGCTCCAGGGAACCCAGCAGGACTTTCGCGCGCTACTGCCCGCGGCCGGTGACCAGGAGGAGGGAGGGAACAGGTGTTCCTCGTTGGGGGCACGGTACTTCTGGACAAGTACCCGCCGGAAGCTACACCCAGGTAAGGCTGATCCCTGAAACATGGTGGGTGATAGGCTTCCACCTCTGCTTCTGCAGAGCCCAGCGTTCCCCCAGCTCATGTAAGTGTTTCTGGGGGTGGTCACAAGGGGTAGTTATTTAAGCCCTGCACTCACACTGGGACCCCCTTCTCTTCCCTTTTTGTCTATAGGGAGACGAGGGCCGTCTGTGAAAGGGAGCAATGTGGCTGCGGCACAAAAGTTCCCTCTTCCTACAACAAGGTGTCGGCTGTGACTGACAGGGTTGTCAGGATGGACTCCCCATCCTTGCTTGAGGAGCTCCAATCCATTAGGGAAGAGGTGCAGGCTTCTATCTTGGCACTGCGGGGTTTTGCTGCAGCTTCCGGGCCTTCCCCTCCGTAAGAGAGGAAGCTCCAGGATTGTGACTCTGTGGATCTCATGGAGGCTGGCCAGAGCTCAGCGTTAGAGGACGGCGAGGATATTGCCGCTGTTGCCTATGTCCAGACATGAGAATCTGGACACTACTATTTTTCCATGGAGTCCATTGGTGCATTGGTGGACACTGTCCATTGTACCATGGGAGTAGAGGTGGTGGAATCCCCTTCTTCTGTGCAGGACTAAATGTTCAGAGGCCTGAAGGCTAAGCGGCTTACCCCATCCGAGTGGATTGGAGGGTGATGACTCTGTCTGGGAGGTCCCGAAGGTGGACTCATTCAGGCGGCCTGGCTGTTGCGGCCGGGATCTTGAGGACCAAGGGTCTCTCCCAGGCAGTGATCCGCACGCTTCAGCAGAGCAGGAAGCCTGTGACAAACGCTATTCACGGGAGGGCTGGAATCGGTTCCTGTCCTGGTGTGCTCCTTCCATCCCGACCATGCATCATCCTAATGTGGCCAGGGTAGCAATCAGCTGCTATTGTAAACCCATTGTGCTTGCCTTTGACACACTGTTGAAGCTAAGCAGCAGGAGCCTCAGTCACGGGCTGGATGGGAGACCTCATGGGAGACCCAATGGGAATCTCTATGGAAGTCTCTATAAAGTCAATGGGACTTCTAACATAAAGGTCTATGGCAGTATTCCATTTGGGAAGCTTAGCATATAAGACCGCGCTGCCTTTTGAAGATTCCTCCCGGTTGAAGGACCCCCTCGTTCGTAAAATGGAGAGTGTCCTCAAAAAATCCTGGGAGGCAGCAGCTATGTCTTTAACGGTGTACATTTCCTATACATGTGAGCAGGTCTTTCTTTAAGTGGCTCACCCAGCTGGGAGAATTCATCCTGCAGGGTACTCCCAGGGAGGAGCTTTGGACTCCATTCCACTTCTGAGACGTGCTACGGGCTTCCTGGCCGATGCCTCTGCTGAGTCGTTCCGCGTTGGCGCCAGGTGCGCAGTGTTGGTTAACACAGCTCGCAGGGCAGTGTGGCTTACAAGGTGGAATGGGGAGGTCACGTCTAATCTCCAGCTGTGTGGCCTCCCCTTGCAAAGGGCATTGGATGACATCCTGGAAAAGGTGTCAGACCGGAAAAGGTGTCTCCCGGAACAGGAGCCCTTTCGGAGGCAGTCCTTTTGGCCTGAGCGCAGCCAACCCTCCCAGTCTAAAGGGAAGGGTAAGTCTGGTCGCGGGGCATTCCAGTACGGGAACAAGACCCTAATATATTTCTCCCCCAGCAGCGGCATCACCAGCCGCCCCCTAAACAAGGTCGCCTTCCCCATTGCGGGGCGGCTCCTGCGGGTTCTGCCACAGTGGCAAGCAATCTCCTTGTGCCCTTGGATCCTCTCGACCATTTGGGAGGGTCTACGCTTGGAATTCCAGAGCCAGCCCCTCCGTGTCTTCGAGTCCTCTCCCTTCCTCAGGGAGACTCTCGCACGGTTTTTCTTGTCGGGTCTGCGACACCTGTTGGATTCGGGTGTGGGGTCCCCGGTTCCTCCTGGACAGGAGGGCCAAGGGCACTACTCCAGGTTGTTGTGGACCTCCAGAACGCGTATTCTCAGGTCCCCATTCACCCGTCCCACAAGCGCTTTCTGCGATTCACGATCTCCGGGGCAGGCGGGACGGTCCATTCTCGGCTTAATGTGCTGCCCGTTGGGATTTCGTCGGCCCCAGAGGGTACCAAACTCATGGGGGAAGCGATCACATTCATCCAGACCCAGGGGATATGTATGCTTCCCTATTTAGATGACATGTTGGTGGTGGCTCCTTCGGCAGTGCTTCTGCGCACAAAGGTCTCCAACACATTGGAGATTCTTCAGTCCCTGGGATAGGTACCCAATCTTGGGGATTCGGAACGGGTGCCTGCAAAAAGACGTCAATTTTTGGAAGTCTTGCTGGCCTCCTCCAGACAGACCTCGTTCCTTCCTGCGGCATATTAGCTTTTGCGCCGCGTGAATCTGACCCGCTTCCGGGCAAGGGGGGTCGCCCTCCTTGCGGGAAGCAATGTCCCTGTTAGGGGCCATGATGGCCTGCATTCAGTCAGTAACATGGGCTCAGGCTCCCTCCCGACTGCTCCGGGAACACATACTGAATTCCTGGGACAGACGTCAGGATTCCTTAACCTCACGGGTCCGGACCCCGGGGCGGGTGGTAACCTCGCTTTCCTGGGGATGAATCCCAGACACCTTCCTGTGACCTCCGTTCCCACTGATGCCAGCGGTTCCGGTTGGGGCACGATGGTAGTTCGCACACCGTTCCAGGGGATTTGGAGTCGCTCGGTCAGTCGCCAGTCTTCAAACTTCTGGTAGTGGAGGAAGCGCTTCTTGCTGCAGCTCCCGTTCTCCGGGGTCATCATGTCAAGGTCCTGTCAGACAATGTGACTACGGTTGCTTTCTTGCGGTACCAAGGCGGTACTCGTGGCTTACACTTGCAGGGGCTGGCAAGACTGTTCTTTTGTGGGCAATACGCCATCTTCTCTCCTCCTCGGCAGTACATCTGAAGGGAATGGCCAATGTACAGGCAGATTCTTGAGCCGCACGGAGGTCCACCCAGGAGAATGGTGCTTCCATCCGGAAGTATTTCGCTCTCTTACGGACAGGTGGGGTGTCTTTTCGATCGACCTGTTCGCTTCGGGCTCGAATACAAAGGTGCCAACCTTTTTCTCCCTGATGCGGTTGGACCATCCTCGGGGGCTGGACGCTCTTGCCCATCCCTGGGACTTCCGGTTGGTGTATGCATTTCTTCCAATCCCGCCACTTCCCAAGACGTTGCAACGGATTCGGGCGGAGGGGGTGACACTATCCTGGTGGCTCCCCTGGGGCCCAAACTGGCGTGGTACGACGCCATCCGAGACCTGGGCCTGGAGGGACCGATTATGTTAGCCCAGTCTCAACCTACTGTCCCAGGGTCCTCTGTTTCACCCGGGCCCTCAGTGGCCCAGCTCTTGGATTTTTGCAGCGTAGCTTGGATTTGGGGCTTCGGCCGAGCACTCTTTAAGTCCAGAGGTCGGCACTTGGGGCGGTTTTTGCCCAGGATCTTGCTTCCCATCCATGGCTCAAGCAGTTTTTTACTTCTGCTTGGGGGTGGCGTCCCCGGATTCGGCCTTCTGTCCCTCCCTGGGATTTGATGCTTGTTCTCCAAGGGCTTGCTCGAAGTCCCTTTGCACCCTTGTCTGCTGCATCCCTTACGTCTCTCTCACAAGGTGGCGTTTTTGGTGGCCATCACTTCTGCTCCCAGAGTTGGAGAACTGTAGGCACTCTCTGTACGGGCTCCGTGCCCCGTGGTGTCCGCACTCTCTGTCCGGGCTCTGTGCCTCATGTTGTCCGTTGTTCGCATTACGCTTCGGTTGCATTCATCTTTTCTTCTGAAAGTTGTCGGCTTTCCATCGGTCCCAGGATGTGGTTCTGCCTTCAATTTGTCGATCTCCTGCTAACGCGGCTGAGGCCGTGTTTCACTCCTTGGATGTTCGTCGGACTGTCCTCCTCTATCTCCGAGAGTCTGCTTCCTGGAGGTTAGATCAGAACCTGTTTGTTCGGCTTTTGGGAATAATACAGGGAAGAAGACTTCCCAGGCTACCATCACTTCCTGGATCAAGAAGGCAATCTGTGAGGTCTACGTCGCTCCGGTCCTTGCTCCTCCGGTGGGGTTGAAGGCTCCTTCAACTCGGGCTGCTGCTACTCCCTGGACGGAGCAGGCTGGAGCTTCATCGGAGCTGATTTGCATAGCGGCTACGTGGTAGCCTCTCCTCACTTTTTCTCGCCTCTATAGGTTAGATCTGTCCTTCAGTCGGGATCTGTCCTTTGGTAGGAGAGTCCTACAGGCAGTAGTCCCACCCTGAGGAGTATCGGTGGTATTCCTCCAATGCTGTCGTGGAAGGCGAATGGAGAAAACTGAATTAGTCCTTACCGGTAATTCCTTTTCTTGGAGCCTTCCACGACAGCATCAGTTCCCCCCCTTGTTGGTGTTTGGTTCTGGTTTATATCAGATAATCCATGGCTAAGGGTAATCTTGGTAAACACTGGAGTACTGAGGAAGGGGAGGGGCTTTTAACCTCTCTGTGTTCCTGTCCCCCAATAGGGCGTGGACGACATCCTCCAATGCTGTCGTGGAAGGCTCCAAGAAAAGGAATTACCGGTAAGGACTAATTCAGTTTTTTTCCTGTCCTTGGCCCATACCTTTTACATCTTTTTAATCACTGGGCTCGCTCTGGCTGTATCAGATGAGAGGGACTGGAGGCCTCGATAGCCACTCTTCCTAAACCCGGCAAACCTCCAACCACACCTTCCAACTTTCGCCCCATCGCACTGCTTAACGCAGATGTTAAAATTTATGCCAAGCTCTGGGCCAACCGTCTTCTTACAGTGCTGCCCTCTCTCATTCATCCCGATCAGGTGGGATTTGTTCTGGGTAGGCAGACGAGGGATGGCATAAAACGTTTGATAAATCTGCTGGATGTGGTGGAGAGGGGGCACTTCCCCAGTGCATTCCTTTCACTTGATGCAGAGAAGGCATTTGATCGGGTGCACTGGGGGTATTTGGAGAGGACCTTGGGCAAATTTGGTTTTGGCGGCATTATTGCTCGAGCCATTATGGCCTTATATTCCAACCCAAGCGCCTCAGTTCGGGCATCTGGTTTCCAATCCCGAACTTTCTCCATTTCTAACGGTACGCGACAAGGTTGCCCCCTTTCGCCACTAATTTTTGCATTGATTATGGAGCCTCTTGCCGCTGTTGCTCGCCAATCCCCAGACATCAAGGGGATACAGGTTGGTCCTACTGAATATAAGATTAGTCTATATGCAAATGAAGTGGTCTTTACCTGCTCTGACCCTGAGCATTCTTTAAGTGCGATTTCGGATCTTTTACGTGATTTCTCTGCGGTTTCATATTATAGGCTCAATATATCTAAATCAACTCTCTTCCCTCTTTTCCTCCCCTTGTCACTTCAAATCAACATTCAAACTACATATCAGTACATGTGGTCCCCCGGGGGGTTTTCTTACTTGGGTATTAAATTGACACGCCTGGCTGACTTGGTACAGATTAATTGTGAGGCCCTTGCTGCGGACCTTCGAGCCGATGTTTGGAAATTCTCTGAGTCTGCGCTCTCCTGGATGGCTCGCATACAGGTAGTCAAAATGATGTTATTGCCGAAGCTAATATACCTATTCAGGTGCTTACCCCTCCACATCCCCTCGAGACGTCTCTCGATGTTTCAATCCATTATAGACGCCTTCATATGGAGTAATAAACCACATAGAATTAAGAGGAAGTGGATGGTGCTCCCCTATTCCAGGGGTGGATTGGGTGCTCCTATGTTGGTAACTTACTACAGAGCGGCTATGTTGGAACCCCTCAAGTTATGGTGGGATGGGATCTCTGACATTCCTTGGTTGCGGATTGAATCTCATTTTGCCCCCGATGGCTCTCTCAGGCGTTTACTGGAGGCCTCCCTTTTGCGTTCTAACATACCTGTGAGTATTTTATCAACCATGTCTGCTGCTACTAAACTTTGGGCATCTATCTGTCCGGTTGTATTCCCACACATGGTACGCTATATCTCACTGGACGCTTTGAGGGACGCCATCGAGGGTGTTTCTGTGCTTCCCTGGAAGCAAGCTGGAATAAAGTATATTGTGGACTTGTTTGGCCCATCTGGGCTCCTCTCTTTTTCAGCTCTCCAGACCCGTTTCTCTCTTCCGGATTCGGTTTATTTTTCATACATACAATTTCACAGCCTTCTACGTAACCTACATATTTTTAGGGATCCCCCGACTATTGCAGATTCTCCCGGTCAAAAATATTTAAAACCCAATACCACTATCTCACATGGAGTGTCGGTTCTGTATAACTCCTTGCTGCTCCATGGGGTTCAACATAGACTCCCTTGTATGGATTCATGGGAGTCTGTACTCTCTTTCACTGCTTCGGCAGATGATTGGGCCTTTGCTCTGTCTCACCCGTCAAAATTCTCCTCATGTGTGGGCCACATGGAGCAAGCTAGGAAAGTACTTTTACAGTGGTATATGACACCAGAGAGATTAGCCAGGCTTCATTTGACCACCTCTTCTTCCTGCTGGAAGGGCTGTGGTTCCTCTGGAACCCTAGCACACGTTTGGTGGGAATGTCCTATAATTAATGCTTTTTGGCGTCAGGTTGAAGCAATTATAATTGAAGTGACTCACTTACCTTTTAATCTAACGAGCCCAACAGCTCTTCTGGGCATCTCATTGGTGGACCTCCCCTCTCCTCTGCTGCCTATTGTTTCAAATGTGCTAATTGCCGCCAGACAATGTATAGCTGCCCATTGGAAAGCCCCTACTGCTCCTTCTAGGTCAGAATTGATCAATAAATTGAACCTACATTTCTGCTATGAGTCTCTTACAGCTACCTCCCTGTCAAAAAGGAATAGGATCCTCTCATGGTGGGACCCATGGACATCCTCCTCTTTAGCCTCTGATATTCCGGCATATCTTCTGCAGTGACCTTTGATTCTCTGGATTTGTTTAATTCTGTTTTTTTGTACTTTATATATATGGAATTTCATATTTTATTGATATGTTAGCTTTTGGCACCCACCCCCTTATTCCCCCCCCCTTATCTTTCCCCTTGTCTTCCCTGGTTCTATCTTTGTAATGTTTTTGTACTCTGCCTAGGTTAAAGCATGTTTATGTATGTTATGTTTTAAACAATAAAAAGTCTAATGGTTTAAAAAAAAAAAGGGGAGGTGTCATGAATGTCTGATATTTTGCTCATGATTTTAAGATGATTGAAGAGTCAGCCAACAATAGCTCACTCATCTCTCCACCTTTTGGTTTGTGAGTCAGTTACATAGATCCTCGCTTGCTTTCCACAACGACCCCAGTCAAAACTATTTATGACCCCCCCCATAAAATCCTGAAGCTGAGAGGAGCAGAGCGTATACAGGTTTGAACCAGATCTGTCCCTGCAGAAGATCCTTTGTTTAAACCTACAGTTGTTTCTATGTCGAATTTAAGAATTCATGCCATATACACATAATTCACATTTTTAGATTATTCACCGGTTTGCGCATTTAAAATATGTTTTGTACAGATATGCAATGCTCAGGAGCCTGGCAAATGAGTCCTGCCTATAAAAAACCTCATACATGGGTCATATTTGGTATCAATATTCTCAGAATTAATGAAAGTAAATATGAGTTATATATCATGGTTGTGAGCCCACCCCATCCCCAGATATGAAGAATGAAGATTTATTAAGCATGGTGAAATGGGAGTTCTCTGTGGACAAGCCCATACGGAGTGGTCACTCTACGAGGTGGGGGCCACAGGTTCCCCTGCCTTTAACAAAAGCAGAGAAGCCATTTTGGGGGGATTCTGATCCAGGGGCCCGACATAGCAAGACCCTTTCAGCTGTGTGGCGGAATCCTACCTTTCTGGGGAGCTGCCCCTTCCCCCTCCACAGAACTACGTGTACCTATGCGTGACTAGGTCTGGCAAGTTCTCTTTTATTCCTTTTATTTTTAAAACTGTTTTATGCATACATGTAAATTGTCTCTTATGTAATATTCTGTTAATCTTTTATATAAGCACTGCCATCTTTGGGAGTAAAATATTATAATTTACTAGTCTCGATCTCCTTGTCCTATGAACGAGCTCTCACGACCTCGCTGTTCGCTTTACGCTATCATACAGGTTACCGGTCTACCTTGAAAGATCGGTGGTGTGGCAGCTTAAGTTTGGTATTTATGTGATATTCTGGACCTGAGGGTGACTGGATCGAGGTATATATACGTTCCTAGCAAAAACCGGTGGTATATATACATCCCGTCACATCACGTGCCGCAGTAGACAATATAAATTAGGGCAGCTAGGCTCCTTTCTTATCCTCTGGCAATACCGGATTTGGCCAGCAGGCTAAGGGGGCGCCAGGGATCTGCAGGTCCTGACTAAGTCTTCGTGACAATCAGAATTGTTTACGAAACCTCTGGTGCCTGTGTATCTTATAGGACTGTGATCACCTCTTCTAATCCTCCATGTTACATGGTCTGAGTGTCTGCACCTGTATCCAGAGCGGGAGCTACACATAACTGGAGTAAGAAATCAGCCACTGTCATGAATGGATGAATATTGATCATGATTTTAAGGTATTGAAGAGTCAGCCAAATCTAGCTCTCCCATCTCCCCTCCCTTTTTTCGTTTGTGTGTAGCTTACATAGATCCTCTTCATGCAAACCCCCAGCCTAAGCCATTTACGACCCCTAATAAATACCTGGGCTGAGGGGAGTAGAGATTACAGGTTTGAACCAGTTCTGTCTCTGCTAAAGATCCTTTGTTAAAACCTACAGTTTTCAATATCGAATTTAAGAAGATCTTTTCATGCCACAAACACAGAATTCATATTTTCAGGTTATTCACCATTTGGCGCATTTAATAATGTGTTTTGTACAGTTATACAACGTTCAGGAACCTGGGAATGGATTACTGCCATTCTAAATATCACAAGGAGATCATATTTGGTATCAAACTTCTCAGAATTACCTGACATGAAATATGAGTTATAGATCATAATTGTGAGCCCACCCCATCCCCAGATATGACGGATGGGGATTTATTAAGCATGGTGAGAGAGGAGGTCTCAGAGTGATCCCTCCTGCTGGGATGGTCCTCTGCGAGGGGGAAGTCACAGATTCCCCCTGGTTTAATAAAAGCACAGAAGCCATTTTTGGATCATTCCAACCTGGGCCTGACAGAACAAAACACCGTACTAGCTGTCTGAAGGAATCCTACCTTTCCGGGGAGAGGCCCCCCCACACAACTACGGTTACCCATGCGTGACCAGGTCTGAACTTTTCTTACTTTATTCCTTTTATTTTTATAACTGTTTATTCATACATGTAAATTGTCTCTTATGTAATATTCTGTAAATCTTTTATAAGCACTGCCCATCTTTTGTGGAGTAAAATATTATAATTTACTAGTCTCGATCTCCTTGTCCTATGAACGAGCTCTCACGAACTCCCTGCTCGTTTTTTCGCTATCATACAGGTACCCGGTCTACCTTAAAGATCAGTGGTGGCAGCATAACGTTTTTTGTATTTATGTGATATTGTGGGCCTGAGGGTGACTGGATCGAGGTATATATACGTTCCTAGTCGGAACTGGTGGTATAGATACATCCTGTCACATCACGTGCCGCAGTAAACAACATAAATTACAGCAGCTAGGCTCCGTTCTTATCCTCTGGCAATACCATATTTGGCCAGCAGGCTAAGGGGGCGCCAGAGAGCTGCAGGTCCTAACCAAGGTAATCGTGACAGCCACTGTGACCCGCCTAGTCACCTTAGGGGTACGTCACACATCATGAGATTGCTGTTACGTCACAGGTTTTGTGACATAACAACGACCTCGCCAGCGATCTCGCTATGTTTGACACATAGCAGCGACCGGGCCCCTGCTGTGACATCACCGATTGTGTCGCAATGGCCTGGACCATTTTTTGATCATCGGATCCCCGCTGGGCAGCATCAGTGTGTTTGACGCCTTAACAACAACCTCGTTGGTGATTCAGCCACATAGGTGTGAGTCGTCAGACTAGCTGCTGTGTGATAGGGTCTCAACGACTGCCGAGGTCATTATACGGGTCACCGTATCTTTTCCTGCATCTTTGAGTAGATCTGACTGTTTGACATCTCACCAGCGACCATGTAGCGATGTTCCATTGATCCTTACCAGGTCGGGATCGCTGGAACATCGCCAAGTGTGACGGGACCCTTACTCTGCTACCAAATCCCTTTTACATTTGCCTCGCAACCTGAGGATTGCCGGAGCCATCAGAGACACCGTGACCGGATTAAGCTCCGAGTTCTCAGGCTCTGCGTTCCTGATGGAGGCTGCGGTACATACAACAGTTATTACTATGAGCCTCAGCTTCCAGTGACATCTGTGAGATATCCTATACCTGTAGCTCCAGTACAGCCTCTGTAACTCACAAGCAGATTGTCCTGGAACATAGAGGAACACACTGACCCTTCAGTGATCCCACCCTTGATAGGTCCACTGGCCACCTATCCTCCCTCTCTTCCATGCTTCCACCACTATTTTCCTTCTTTCCTCTACATGGCACATTCATCCGCTTCCACTGTGTGGTGTATAGCACCAGTCACCTCCAGCCGCCTTCTATTGCACAATGCCGGTACTCTCACACTGTATATCATGTCTACTGCTCCTCTTACAATCGATGGTGAGCTGTGTTGGATTATACTTTCCTATAACTGTTAATATCCTTCATATTACATTACACAGTCTGTGCTCTTGGATACCAGTCACTTCTGACTGTGGATAATTGTCAGTATCACCTGTATTTGGTGGCTGTAGTCGTCATTACTCTACTGGTAGACGATCTTCAATGTCTGGCCTCTGAGGCTCAGATTGTCTTCTTATCTGAGTTAGATGTGTATCAGTGTCCATATTATCTGATGTAGGGTATTTTGATTCAAGATACCCTCATAATGGCTGTGCATTAGTCTGGATCTTTGTGCATTGATCCCAGGTTATTCACTATTCTCTATACATGATAAAGCTGTGGTCCCCCTGGATGATTGTCACCGCAGACTCCATCTCTGTCCCTGTAGAGCTTCGCCCTTCTGTAATTCTGATTGTTACCCTGTGAATGTTTGATTTGTTGCTTGTTAGCATTTGGGTATATACAGTTGTGGCCAGAAGTATTGACACCCCTGCAATTCTGTCAGATAATCCTCAGTTTCTTCCTGTAATGATTGCAATCACAAATTATTTGCTATTATTATCTTCATTTAATTTGTCTTCAATGAAAAAACACAAAAGAGAATGAAGCAAAAAGCAAAACATTTGCCAAAGAAGAATGGTGTAAAATTCCAGCAGAGCATTGTAAGAAACTCATTGATGGTTACCGGAAGCGGCTGATCGCAGTTATTTTGGCTAAAGGTTGTGCAACCAAGTATTAGGCTGAGGGTGCCAATACTTTTGTCCGGCCCATTTTTGGAGTTTTGTGTGAAATGATCAATGTTTTGCTTTTTGCTTCATTCTCTTTTGTGTTTTTTTCATTGAAGACAAATTAAATGAAGATAATAATAGCAAAGAATGTGTGATTGCAATCATTTTCAGGAAGAACCTGAGGATTATCTGACAGAATTGCAGGGGTGTCAATACTTTTGGCCACAACTGTACTGTATATCATTCACCTATTACCTGTGTATATATATTTATATATGTCATATATACTGCAGTTCACGTCCTTATTTTACTCCTTTTCGTTCCTTGTATTGAGTGTAAATGTCACCACTGTCGCACACAAGAAGCTGCTGTTTTCTACTAGGATTTTATTTCCAGGGATAATTTTTGCACCACGGCATAGTAAAGCGCCTCGGCGTCTTCCACTTGGACCAATGGTGCATAAACCCCAGCAAATCAAAGACAAGCACCTGCCCCAAAGGGGGGCAATTATTTCTACGATTTACGTCCAATCCTGCAGTGTGACGCTGACTGGTCGGTTATTTCCGCCGGTTGCCGTTTCCTCTGGACACAGAGGCTGAAGTCACGTGGATGTTAATGAGGCCGAGTTTATATTAATAAGCTCAAAAGTGGTTCAGTACAGTCCGAGGAGACCTCCGAGGGTCAGAGCCCTCCTTCAGGCAATTAGAGGTTAATAGTGTTTGCAGCAAATTGGTGGCAAATCAAATTTTTGTAAAAGATTCGACAAAGTTGTAGAATTTGAATGTGGATGTATGGGCTCCTCTCTAGGGATGTGTGTGATGGTCACACTTGGTGGATATACTGACACTGTTCACACCGCACAATAACAGTCTTCTCTGATTATTGCATATTTTTGCATTCTAGGTCTTTTCCCCATTATTTGATGTGTTTGGTGCAGATATGAAGCAGCATTTTTAAGATTATTTTTATAGTACAGAAATGTTTTGATTCCGCACTTAGAAACCCCACAGCATTATTTACATGCATCTTTTTCAGGTTTCACATAGAAGCCTGAAATCCAATCAGGATGGTCCCTAACTGTTGTACTTCCCCTTGTTATTAGTGATGAGTGGGCATCAAAATGGTCTCAAATCGAGTGGGTCGGACACTCGGACGGGCTAGATTCGAGTAACATGTGTAATGGAGCCAAATGGGGAACGCAAGCATTTTTCCGGCAGAACCCCTTAAAAGGGCAGTCAGTAACAGAGGCAACAGGTGGGAGTCTTCCCCGGGGAGCGATGCTCAGCCACAGGGCCGCATCATCAATGAGGCAATGTGAGCGCTCTGCTCAGGCTGCGATGAGTCCCTGCAGACAGGGGGCAGCAGAGCGGTCAGATTCCATGCTGCCGTGCTCCTGCAATCCTGTGTGTGCTGTCAGTGACTGTGTGGAGCTGCTGTGGTCGGGACTGGGGAGGGAGGAGGCTCCTGGCTGCTTTTACTTTCAATAAAGCAGAAATTGGCTCTGCCCCCTCAGCATCCGCCCCCTCCAGCCAGGGAGTGTGATGATTGGTCAATCCAGCAGTCATTCTACCTCTGCATCAAGTGACCCTGTGTTCATCAAGACTCCAGATGCTGTATATGGGGGAATCTGCTGTATATGGGGGAGCTCTGTATATGGGGGTGCTGTATATGGGGCGCTCTGCTGTATGTGGGGCTGGGGTGCTGTATATGCGGGAGCTCTGTATATGGGGGACTCTGCTGTAAATAGGGGTTCTGTATAGGGGGGGCTCTGCTGTATATGGGTCTGGGGTACTGTATATGGGGGGCTCTGTTATATGTGGGGGTGCTGTATATGGGGGAGTCTATTGTATATGGGGGAGCTCTGTAAATGGGGGGCTCTGCTGTATGTGGGGGGGGGCTGTATATGGGTCTGGGGTACTGTATATGGGGGGCTCTGCTGTATGTGGAGCTGGGGTGCTGTATATGGGGGGCTCTGCTGTATATGGGGATGCTGTATATGGGTCTGGGGCTCTGCTGTATGTGGGGCTGGGGTGCTATATATGGGGATGCTGTATATGGGGGGCTCTGCTGTATGTGAGGCTGGAGTGCTGTATATGGGGATGCTGTATATGGGGGGCTCTGCTGTATGTGGGGCTGGGGTGCTGTATATGGGGGGGCTCTGTTGTATGTGGGGCTGGGGTGCTGTATATGGGATGCTGTATATGGAGAGCTCTGCTGTATGTGGGACTGGGGTGCTTTATATGGGGATGCTGTATATGGGGGGCTCTGCTGTATGTGGGGCTGGGGTGCTGTATATGGGATGCTGTATATGGAGAGCTCTGCTGTATGTGGGGCTGGGTGCTTTATATGGGGATGCTGTATATGGGGGGCTCTGCTGTATATGGGGCTGGGGTGCTGTATATGGGATGCTGTATATGGAGAGCTCTGCTGTATGTGGGGCTGGGGTGCTTTATATGGGGGTGCTGTATATGGGGGGCTCTGCTGTATGTGGGGCTGGGGTGCTGTATATGGGGATGCTGTATATGGGGGGCTCTGCTGTATGTGGGGATGCTGTATAAGGGGGCTCTGCTGTGTGTGGGGGTGCTGTATATGGGGTTGGGGTACTGTATATGGGGGGGCTCTGCTGTATATGGGGCTAGGGTGCTGTATATGGGGGTGCTTTATATGGGGATGTTGTATATGGGGGGCTCTGCTGTATGAGGGGCTGGGGTGCTGTATGTGGGGATGCTGTATATGGGGGGCTCTACTGTATGTGGGGCTGGGGTGCTGTATATGGGGATGCTGTATATTGGGGGCTCTGCTGTATGTGGGGCTGGGGTGCTGTATATGGGGGGCTCTGCTGTATGTGGGGGTGCTGTATGTGGGGGTGGTGTATATGGGACTGGGGTACTGTATATGGAGGGGCTCTGCTGTATATGGGGCTGGGATGCTGTATATGGGGGTGCTGTATATGAAGGAGCTCTGCTTTATATGGGGGTGCCATATATGGGGGGCTCTGCTGTATGTGTGGGTGCTGTATATGGGACTGGGGTACTGTATATGGAGGGGCTCTGCTGAATATGGGGCTGGGGTTCTGTATATGAAGGAGCTCTGCTTTATATGGGGGTGCTGTATATGGGGGCTCTGCTGTATATGGGGAGCTCTGTATATGGGGGGGCTCTGCTGTATGTGGGGGTGCTGTATATGGGGCATGGGTGCTGTATATGGGGGGGCCCTACTGTTTATGGGGCTGCTGTACATGGGGCTGGGGTGCTGTATATGGGGGTGCTGTGCCGTATATGGGGTGCTGTGCTATATATAGTGGTGCTGTTTATGGGGGTACTGTGCTGTTTATGGGGGTGCTGTACTGTATATTGGGCTTCTGTGCTGTATATGGGAGTACTATGCAGTTTATGGGGTGCTGTTCTGTTTATGGGGCAGCTGTGCTGTATATTGGGGTGCTGTATATGGGGGTACTGTGCTGTTTATAAGGGTGTTATTTATGGGGCTCCTGTGCTGTATATAGGTGGTGCTATATATGGGATGCTATATATTGTACATGGGGGTGCTGTATGGTATATGGAAGGCTATGGGGTGCATTATACTATATGGAGGACTATGGGGGATGCATTATAGTATTTGGAGGACTACGCATGGTGCATTATATTATATGGAGGGCTATGGTGGTGCTTTATAATATTTGTAGGTTTATGGGGTGCATTGTAATATATGGAGGTGCATTATAATATATGGAAAATTATGGGGTGCGTTGTCTATGGGGATGCATTATATTATATGGAGGGCTATGGGGGTGTATTATAATTTATGGAGCCATATTGGGTGATGATGGGGGCTGCAGATGGATTATGGAGGCTGCAGGGGGACATTGAGGGATGATGGGGACAGCAGATAGATAATGAGGGCTGCAGGGGGACATTGGGGATGATGGGGGCTGCAGATGGATGATGGAGGCTGCAGGGGGACATTGAGGGATGATGGGGACAGCAGATAGATAATGAGGGCTGCAGGGGATATTGGGGATGATGGAGGCTGCAGATGGATGATGGAGGCAGCAGGGGGATGATGGGGGGGGCTGCAGATGGATGACACAGTTTGGTTACGCTGGTCTGTGATGACAATTACTGCACAGTATGTAATAAATGTTAATTTTTTTGTTCATCAATAAATGTGAATTCTTCATGGAGATAAGACACCTCCTGAAAATAAGACATCGCACTTCTTTGGGGGCAAAAATTAATATAAGACTGTGTCTTATTTTCAGGGAATTGCTCCGGACAGCTCCGTGTGTGGCGCTTGTGATTGGCTAAGCGTTTCGGGAGGAGGTGTGGTCTGTTGGGGAAGACGCGCCATTTTCCCAGCTTAGTGCAGTGGTGGCTTGTTGATGCTCAGACTGCAGTCACTGTATGTGTGGACGGTGCCACATGGTGACAGCTCTGACTAGCCAGTGCCAGGCAGTGATCACATTGGAGCTGCCCAGAGTTTTGTAGGTGTGTGCCATAGATAATAGGTGGCAATCAGTGCTGCCCCCTGTGCTATACGCCTGCAGCCACCATTGTGTGACTGTAGCTTGTGCCAAGCTGCCATTGCCATTAATGATCCTGATTCTGGATTCTTCTATGTGATTCTTGCATGTGCGTGTGATGATGCTGACGTCCTTGTGTTTGGAGGGGGGCGCCATTTTAAAGTTCGCCTCAGGCAGCAGAGAGGCTAGGTTCACCCCTGCTCAGCCATATACCAAAATTTATTGGTGACATCCTACCACTGAGGGACTGGGTTTGAGGAGTATGTTATGGATGCACCCGATGACACCTTCCTGACAGAGATAGCACTACAGAAGCTAGATGGAGAGGCAGGCAGACTCATGTTTAGAAGCCCAAGGGACAGTAACACATTAGATAAAGTGGTGAGAATGGTACAGTAGAGGACATGCATATGCGCCTCTTCCATTAAATTCCAGAAGGAAAGCGAGACAGTAACCCAATATATGAATGCCGTGCAAATGAAGGGTTAACTGGGCACTCACAGTGAACAGGAGCGAATGTGGCAGATTAAACCTGCCTGCCTATTTAGCTCTCTGCTGCACGGTATTGCTAGCTCTATGTGTGCATACACTATATAGCAAAAATAGAACAAAGCAGAGTGGCACTCACCATTGTTGCTGTAGATCTTTTATTTTTCCATCGCTATTACAAGATGGTCAAAGCGGGGAGAGGGAGTGGGGAACTAGACCCGTTGAAGTGGCAGCCCACTGCGAAATGGCAGCCGTCATTGTATATCGATCACACTCCCTCTCCCCGCACTGACCATCTTGTAATAGTGATGTAAAAATAAAAGAGATCTACAGCAACAACAGTGAGTGCCACTCTGCTTTGTTCTATTTTTGCTATATAATATATTAATGCATTGAAGGATGTGATAGCTTATATTACTATAAAGACTGAGGTCAATAGATGAAATATCAAGGGACCAGTTAATCGCAGGCCTAAGATATACCATCTTGAGACAGACCCTACATTTGTTCAAAGAGCTTTCCTGGTATAGAAATAAGACTTACTGTCCTGTAATTTCCAGGCTCCATCTTATTTCCTTTTTTGAAGATAGGGACAACATTTGCTCTTCTCCAAATGTGGAGCTTGATCTGATATCTATTGGCACACGTTTCTCACATGGTTCGGGTGTAGTAATATGGAGTCATATTGGATGAATACCTTCCCCATTCTGGAATCAGAGGATGTTTGTTCAGTTGTTTAATAATGTAGAAAAAAAGCAGATCACAGACATGGCACAAAACTAAAGTCATTTCACATGGCAACTTCATGGCTTTAAGAAATACTAAAAGAAATCAAGATAAACAATGTGGTAGTCAGTAAGGGGAACTTTTTTCAGACCAAGCAGAGAGAAAAATGATGGAATCACTCGATTCTGAGGAAAAAATTATGGAATCACCCTCTAAATTTTCATTACCAAAACTAACACCTGCATCAAATTAGATCTGCTCGTTAGTCTGCATCTATACAGGAGTGATCACAACCTGGAGAGCTGCTGCACCAAGTGGACTGACATGAATCATGGCCCCAACATGAGAGATGTCAATGGAAACAAAGGAGAGGATTATCAAACTCTTAAAAGAGGGTAAATCATCACAATGTTGCAAAACATGTTGGTTGTTCACAATCAGCTGTGTCTAAAATCTGGACCAAATACAAACAACATGGGAAGGTTGTTAAAGGGAAACATACAGATAGTTTAGACTTTAGTTTTGTGCCATGTCTGGGATCTGCTTTTTTTCTACAACATTAAACAACTGAATGAACGTCCTCCGAGATTGGTGAATCCAGAATGTTTGCCAGGGTTTGTATTGTAGTAATATAAGACATATAGTGTGGGGAATCCTGTGTCTGACACTGGATGTAGCTGGAAGTAGCTATAGATATGTAGCCTGTGCTTCACCAAACATTTCAAATTGGGCAATAATACAGGACATCTAGAGGGGGAAATACTCTTCATAATCACATATTATCCATTAAATATAAGAAGTCTGATCAGTCATTAGTACACCAGTATAATCAGTAACGCAGCTGGCAACCTGTGCAAAGAACTGCCCTGTACATCTACCTGCTCATCAGGTGTCAGGCTGCTCCTGGGGACTGTACCTGCTGGTGATGATGCTCTGGATCCATTTATACATGGGGTGCGGCATTGTGAACCTGAGAAAGAGAAAGTCCACATCACATACAAGTGCATATTGGACATTACACAGATGTGACACGCACAACCCTGAGCAGTCATACCCATCAATATCACTAGTGACAAAAGAGGAAAATACAGAAGATAAAGAAATAGTAGAGAGAACAATGAAAGAGAAAGAAACTGTTAACCAAAAAAATGAAGAGAGAACAATGGAGAAAAAAGGAGTACAATGGAGAAGAAACAACAACAAAGTATAGAGAATGACGACTGGTCCACATGACAAGGGGTGGTGATATGGTATGCATAATGGTGGGGCTCATAATACAGGGCATCAAGGGGTTTTCCCATGACCATCGGTCTCATGAGGGAAGTACATTGGATGTTATTTCAAGGTTGTGAACTCACAGGATAGTGGAATTGCGATGGTGGTGATGAGAAGAACCAGACACAGGGCGGCCAGAGAGAGGACCAGGATTACAGACCAGCGTCCTCCTGCAGGGTCAATAACATAATATAATTACCAAAGAGATCAATAAGATTACAGGAAGAGATGTTCACATATCAAGAGATCATTATAGAGTCTGGAATCTAATACAGATGATTACAAGGTGCAGCACAAGAGAAGCTACCTCTTGAAGCTCATGAAGAGAATGCCAAGAGTGTGCAAAGCAGTAATCACAGCAAAAGGCGGCTACTGTGAAGAACCTAGAATATAAGACACTAGCTGTGAGCCCGATGCAAATGCATCGGGTGTCTAGAATATTTTTTTTTTTTTTTTTAAATTTTCAAATAATAATCCAATTATTCCAATGACATCTTTACACCAACTACATATATTTGTATGGTTGATATAATTTAAGGAAAATTGAACTATTATGTTGTAAGGGTCTTAGAACACAAAGTAGCAATACTTCTTAATATGTCAATTGTTTGAATTGATGAATTAACAGTACTAATATATGTATCAGCTAGTTTGTGTCAGCCCACCAATCGCGTCAAGATGCCCTTACGCCTGGTGGGACCTACTCTAACTAAATCCGAATTGATATAATTTAGATATTTGTATTATCTTGATTTTTCTTAGATTTTTTGAGGATTGTGATGTAAATAATAAAATTTTCTAAATTGATACAGAAGGAGTTACCAACTACAGACTTGCAGCAATATCCGTGCAATAACAAAAAAACTTGTAATTAACCTACAGTAAATGGAGTTAACATAGCTTCAACAGGTGCATAAGATGCATCCACTAACTAACCACAGATGACTGCAGTTGATGTGGATGACACTGCTGCAACTATGTTGTCTGCACAAACCGCAAGTTAAGTACAAATTACATATATGCAATTATGAAAATTACAGCAAGTATGTTCTTGGTGAGTCCTTCATGATCAATTATTATCATTTAGTATATTCCTCAACAAAGTTAAAAAATCTAAGAAAATTGTCGTGGTAGAATCTAATTAATAATTTATGTTTGTCCCTATCTATCTAAACATGTGGAACACACCTTGCTAATGAGATGTGTGTGAACAGCCGTCCCACCCGTCTCTTAGCTGTTCACAAAAACCTCTCCCTTTAAAGAATAAAAATCAAATCTCTCAGCACGTAGAGTACTGGAGCTTTAAATAGTGGTTTCTATCACCCTGTGATAAAATCAGAATGATACACATCTCCAATGAAATATGAAATGTGTTTTTTCCACAAACATTGTATAAACTATGCACATAAAAAACTGTAATTGAAAAGACTAAACTAATTTTTTTTTTTTTTTTTTTTTTTTTTTTTTAAATAGAAAAGGTAAAAATATAAAATATGCCAAAGTTCATCCCAAAATATTCCGATAGACAATATTTTTGGTGAAGACTTTCTCACAGTTAGGCACCAATTTGCCTTGAATGCATGAATCCACCACTTTCACCTTCACATTGCATCGTCTCTTCACACGTGAGAAAGCCACATATAATTGTCCATGACCAAAAACAGGTTCTGGCAAATAAATCCCCACTTTCTCCAAAGTTTGTCCTTGGGATTTATTTATGGTCATGGCAAAGGCAGGCTTCACGGGAAATTGCCGACGTCTTAGTTTGAAAGGCAATCCAGTCTCTGATGGACAGAGATCAATTCTTGGAATGAAGACTACATTTCCTTCATCCGAGCCAGAAATTACTTTTGCTTGTATCAAGTTGTCAAACAAAGCAATAATAATCATCCGAGTCCCGTTGCAAAGTCCTTTTCTGCTGTTAAAATTACGCAAAAGCATTATAATTGTACCAACTTTTAATTTGAGGAGATGAGAAGGCATTCCTGTTGGTGTTAGAGAATTTAGAAATTCCACGGGATATTGTTCGGGATTTTCTGTCTCATCTGGATCAATAGAATCGTGGCTCAAATATTCCATGTATTCTCCAGGAATACAATCCATCACTTTTGAATTGATCAAATCCACAGCGTCATTTTTGGGACAAAGAATGGCATGTGATGCAGCATTCTGAATACTTTCGTCATTATTCACATCAATGACAATGTTTTCACCAAATATGTCCAAGATTAAAGAGCCAGTGCAGATCATGTCTTGCGGGATCTCAATGACATCATCACCAAGGTTGTAATCATTGGACAATTCTCCATTTCCCAATTGAATTAACCAATTGCTATAATCAGTATCAATGGAGCGCATGTTGTTAAAGAGCGGCAATTGATTGAAAAGCTGCCATTGTCGTGAATATTTAATACAGCTCTCTACGATGTCTGTCCTTGTTCCATGAGAGATGATAGGAAGACACTGCCGAAAGTCTCCTCCCAGAACAATGACTTTTCCTCCAAAGGGTAATTTATTTTTCTTGGAGACATCAGTTGTCATGACATCCCGTAATAATTGATCAATTACATGCAAAGCGTATTTTGACAACATAGTAGACTCATCGATGATGAAGAGTTTGGTAGTCTTCAAATGTTGGGCCGCATCAGTATCATTTTTGATTCTTGAAACGGATGTCTCATTAATTGGTATTGGTATGCCATACAGTGAATGGATAGTTCTTCCTCCTTGCAATAGATTAGCAGCAATCCCTGTACTGGCTGCAGGTGAGACAACTTCTCCTTCTCCTCTGAGTTCATGAATCAATAGATGATAGAGATATGTTTTCCCACTTCCACCGGGACCGTCAAGGAAAAAGCACTTTGGCTTATCACTTGTATCCTCTAAAGCTTTATGGATTGCATTATAGGCCAAACGTTGTTGATCATTTAAGGTGGCTTTCATTTCATGTGCTCTTACTAACTCTTCTTCTTTATTGTATTGAGGACGAATGTGTGGTTTTCTTTTTGGGCGTGGCAGATTAAAATCAATAAAATGTTTAGCATGAAATTTTAAAACATGCTCAACATCAGTCATGGCATATCCTTCACAATGCTCACAATCATCAGTGTCAGGGTGGTAGGCATGGCAGTAATCTTGAACGAAGTGTTGTTTAAATTCTTGCCACAACTCCAGGGGATGATTAGGAGGACCAAAGACACAAATATACGCAAACATTTCACGGAGCTGTGCAGGCATATTGAGAACACAGGCATCCAATAAAGTTTTTCTCCAAACACTGTCATCGAAGAGCAATCCAAGGGCTAATGCCGCCTCTTTAAACGTTGGGTATGTGACTTCCTTAACAGTCTTAAGGTTATCAAAACTTGTAGCTCCTTTAACATGGAGTAACAACAGCCTTAAAAAATAACGTTCTTGTTCTTGAATACTAACAGTGTAGAGTCTACCAATGACTGAAGCACCTCTTCTCCTTCTAACTTCCCATGCACCTTCTTTCCAAACATAATGCTCAGGAATTTGACGATATAAGTACTCCCGAGCTTTGGGATCATTCTCATTGAGGGTAAAGTAGGCCATGAGTGTTGATTGTCTGTCCATTGAATAACTGATGTTGTCCGCAGAATCACCCTCGTGAAAAAAAAGTGATTGTGAATGAGGCAGATGTACTGCAAGACGAATAATGCTGTGAGATTGTCTATGCATTTGAAAAGCAAAGATTCGCCAAGCTGCCTCTGGTGCACTGACATATCTGGAATCCATGAATTTATGAGTTTCATCGTGTCTGATGTTGGTTTCACAAATTTCCACATTGGCTTTGTCATGACCTTTGTACACATATTTAAAGAGGTATTTTACGCTCTGAATGGAAGCACATATTTCCACATTGATATGGCACTTATATTTTAATAGAAGGAAAGGGTTATAGGGAACCACCCAAGAATTATCAATCATCTTGGAATGGTGTGGAAAAGAAGGTCCTTCGTTTCTTTGATAACTTGGATATGCATCCTCAGGGATAACAGTTTTTGTTTGAAACTGTTTTGGAAAATTTTTTTTACACTTTCCATTCTCCATACATGGAGAATTGGGATTGTGTTGTCCACAGGGGCCATGGATCATGTGTTGCATGACAATTTGATGGAGCACAGGGTAATGTGATGGATCAGGAATTTCAGCCCAAACAGTATTATCGACTTCTACCTCAGTTCTTAGTTTTGAGTTGGCATCCAGAATAATTAGAATGTGAGCATGTGGTAGGCCTCGCTTTTGAAATTCTATCACATGAACCATAGCACAAACCTTGCCAAATAATCCAGAATTAATATCTTTCAAAAGGGCTTCAAGTTTAATCCTGAATACACGGGCCACTAAATCCGGGCGATGTTCAGCACGCTGCCATGGCTGTAAATTGGTTACAATTTCACTCCATTTCGGATTGCAGGTCATCGTTATAAAAAGATCTGGTCTTCCAAATTTAGTTACAATCGCCATGGCATCTTGATACCTCTGCTGCATGTTTCGGGGACTTCCCTCAAAGGAAGATGGTAAAATTACGGTTTTGCCAATGGGGATTCCTTTTTCTACAGATTTTCTAAGTAAATGTTCTTGAAGGAGACAATAATCTTCCACCTTCAAATCCTTCTGGTGTTGTCGTATAAAATTTAAACGATTGGCCTCGATCTTAACATAGGCATCCACCAAGTACTGCTGTGTCAGTTTTCCTCCATTAAGAACAGGATTGAATTCTGTCCGTACTGACAGCAAATAACAGTAATACTGCAGCTGTGTCACCCTGCGAGCATTTTGGCCTTGCTGCATGAGTGATTCATGCCACCCTTGCTCTCCATGAGGGAAAAACAATGGATACAGTAATGCATCCAAATTACTGTGTAAAATACTTATTTGCTGTGTTTTGGGGGCCAACGGATTATTTGTGTCTGGTTTTAGATGTATTAAAATGTCTCTATTAAATGGTGGCTCTCCATCAGCATTTTCAAAGATGACTGCAACTTCATGGACAGTAGGGTTGTTATACCGTCTTGGGTCTTGCTCTCTGTCTTGTTTTATTGCCATGATGATATTAGGCATTTTTGTGCCATGTTCAAATGCTTTCTGTTCTTCCTCTTCCTCCACTTGCCGTAACATTTTGTAGGCTGAAACAAAGGGATTAATACCTTCCAATTGCTCAGCAATAATTGTCATCAAGGCTGGATTACACTTTTGATTTTCTGGAGACTGTAGGCGTTGTTCAGTAGCAGTAGCACTATCCAAAATATAGAGCTGTGCATATGCTGGAACTTGACCTTCAGCGGGGTGGAGAGTTCCAGTTCTATGGTAAATTTGGCCGTGAATCCTGAAACAATAAGGACCGTGTCCAGGTGGTTGAGAAACACTTGCACCCATCGAAGCAAATGCAAAGGAACTATTAATGCTCCTGATATTCTCCATAAGATTTTTACTATATGGGCTGTCTCCTTTCAGTAAAGTAGTGAAGAGCTCAGGGTACTGAGGTAATGGTACCTTAACTTTGCCCTTGTGACAACAAAGGGAGAACTGTCCCTCAAATGGCCTTTCACCCTCAAAATGTTGTGCTTCACAATGTTCACATAACACATTCATGGGCCCACAGGTATGTTCTAAAATACCGGTATCGTCATCAGTAAAGCCAATAGGGATTGATGATGTTGGTGAAGTGAGCAACCGATGACCTTTTTTGTAGATGCCTACATAAATAAGGCGTAGCTGTGTAGAAGTTTCAACACATTCAAGAAAAGAAGTAGTGACTGAAGACTTCTTCCTGAGGTTTTTTTTTTGGCGTAGTTGACGCTGTGAGGCAGCCAAATGGGCCAAATGGCGTTGTTTTGAGGTAGGTGACATAATTTGTAAACGCTTGACTTTAGCCAATTTGTGTCTTGTGATGGCAGAAGCATTCTTCTCTGTTCTTGTTTTAGAAGAACATTTGCCCTTCACTTTACCCGTGCCAGATGTTGTAGGCAGTTGAGTTTCCAAAAGTGTTGGAGACACAGCTATGGACGCCATGTCAGAGGTAGATGGTTCTCCTTGCACCTTCACCTTTTGTTGTTTGCAGCCAGATGTTGTAGGCAGTAGAGTTTCAGAAACTGTTGGAGACCCAGATATAGGAGCCATATCAGAGGTAGATGATTTTCCTTGTACCTTCACCTTTTTTTTTTTGCGGCCAGATGTTGTAGACACTTGAGTTTCCAAAGGTGTTGAAGACACAGATGTAGATGCCATAACAGAAGTAGATGCTTCTCCTTGCACCTTCACCTGTTGTTTTTTGCGTCTTTTGCATTCCACCTCAGCTTTTTTGGCCAACCGACTGCTTCTTTCTTCAGCAGACTCCTTTGCAATTCTTTTATTGAAATCCTCCTTGAGCTTAAGCAAACGGAGACATCTTTTTTCCGGATCTTCCTGCGCACGCTTCTTGCGCTGGAATGCAGCATTCTTAGCTCTAACAGAGCTTTTTTGTTTCTCAGAGCTCATATTGAGCAGAGTGCAGCAAAATGTATGCAATAATAGCTACAGTATATTATTTAAGGAAGCAATCAATATACATTCTGCATAGCAATATAGTCAAAGTATTAATATTTATATTGATAATTGTTATTATATACAATATATTTTTATATATAAATTATATCTTAGAAATATCTCTAAAAAATATATTATATATATTATTAACTTAAATAAATTGTGTATATTATATATTACAATTTATTATAATGTATATATATATATATATATGACATATCTATATATATTATATATATATAATTAGATATATATATATACATATATAGATTAATATACATATATATATATATATATATATATATATTGTATATTAATCTATATATGTATATATATATATATATATATATAATTATATATATATAAATATATATAGATATGTAATA